>JAKTUE010000048.1:0-84983 GCA_030556525.1 Wickerhamomyces quercuum
AAGCACAAAGCTAAACTCATTTTCATGATCACCAACAAATCTGCAATTTTGTAGGACTAGCTCAGTTTTCGCGAACTATTTTTCGGTAACGACACGAAATTATGCAAGGTTTGCATCAAATTCACTAATTTGACCGTGAAAATGGCAGAAAATCAGAGGGAAAAGAGGCCTTTTTTCACTTCTTGTGCCTATATCTCGAGAAAGGGGCAGTATAAAGCTACAGAAACTTACCATAGTGTGAATATGCCAATTATCTCTGCGATGGCTAATTTTTATAGTTTTCGAAGATTTAACATCCCCTCAAAAAGGCTGATTTCCGAAGCCAGTCCAGTTTTTCAAAGATTCTAAAATTTCCCGAATTTTTCAATTTTTACGTGGCTCTCGGAAATTTAGTATGGGAGAAATTTTCTTAACTATGGGAAGATTTTTTTCCCCGTTTCTAGTGTAGATAATTTTAGAGATCAAGGCGTTACCCGGATGATCTCTTACTCAAATACAATATCTGTTTAACTAATTTGTATACAGCTTATTGTGCTATTATACATTGTAGCATGCCTAGGATGTAATGATAAATGGCTAAAAGCGTAGCTATTTTAGTCTGGTTTTCTATAAAAGAGCGTGTGAGGGCCAAGATGCTTGACGAAATAGATCTGATCTGGACAAGGGCAAATATTGATTGTGGCCTCTAGCTGTATCATGGAAGGTACGTACTGCTTACAATCTGCTTAGTTAACGCAGTGTTTCTGAATTTCAAAAAAATCGACTATGCTGTGTAAGGTTAAATGCTTTAGATAGTCAAACTGGCAACTTCTTCATGCCCCATCGTCAATAGATAAATTAGTCATCTATGTATATAGCTGAGATACACATATGAAACACACCCCTCTAATCATAGTCAGTATTATTCCAATTCTCTCCGTCCCCCAGATATCAATTCAATATAAACCCAAGACAAACATACCATCAGAAGTTGTTCTGCTGTTGCGTAATTGAAAAATAGATCAGTGCTCCTAACAGCTCCAAATCGGTGCATTTCAAAAAATCACCATAATAAGTTACCCGGTCTCAAGGTGGTTTTTTTTTCAGCACCAAAAGTCAACAGTAAAAATCAAGCAAAATGCTTCAAACCCAGAAGGCTCAGTTGGTTAAATTCTGATATTAGTGGCGTAAATGTTTTCTACAGGTCTGAATGCTGAGCTTAATGGTGCTTTGAGCCAGATATCCAGTGCTGCACAGCAGCAGGTGCGTTTCTTTTCCAGAAGAAGAATTGCCTATCCATACTATAAAGCACCAAAAATGGGCAGAACACATCCAAAAGACCATAAGACCTTGCTGAGATTCCAGCTACAGCAGTTCTTGGGTAAAAAGAACTATAAGGGTGATTACATCTACAACAAGTATGCCCGTACTCCACAAAATCATGAACCAAACTACATAACACCTGATGTAGAAAGAGGTAACCCATTGGTTGATCCAAAAACTGGAAGACAAGTCACCATAGAAGGTATTGAGACAAACCAAGCGCCTGGTTTTAGAAGAACTGACAGATTGACACCTTTCCCAAATAACAAATACTGTGTGACCAATTTGAACCTATCAGAAGAAGATAAAGAGGAAATATATCAAAAGATCGAGATACAAAAGATTCCTGTTCAAGAAGTTGCTATACAATTTGGTATAAAGATTCCAAGATTAGAAGCTGTTGTCACATTGAAAAAGGTTGAAAAGAAATGGGAGCAAGAAAGCAAAATCACTAAAGATCTGCAAAAAATGTCAAGTGCCATGTACAAATTATTCCCTTTGTTTGAAAGACCAAGACACAGTGAAAACTTGTCAGAAATTCCTGTCCCAGTCAAGACTTTGCAGTCCAAGTTCGTCACTATTGCTGAATCTGAACCGTTTGGCCCAATCGACGCTGCCAAAGTTTTCGATTTAGAGCCAGCTGCTGAGACTTTGGATAGATTGACCACCACTGGTAGTCATTCTACCTCTGATAATGACAAAACCAAAACTAAAGAAATCTTCGTTGCCAAATCAAATCCACAGGACAGATATACCTTCCAGTTCACCAAAGCTACTGTTGGTCATGTTGGTTTCCGTTACGGTACAACTCAACGTGATAACAAGAAGGATCGTAAGTTCACTTTTGATAACTCTGGTAAGAAGATCAACGCTTTACCTCGTTCTGGTTAGATAATTATAGATGTAAATAACTGAAAATGTACATAAACTAAACTCGTGGGTCAATACTACGATTCATGGTCAATGATGATAAAAACAGTACAAGAGTCCATATTCGTAAGATAATTAAATAATAATTTAATTCGAAAAATCATTTCTTCGAGGTTTTTTTATCTCTATTGAGACTGAAACCAGATGATTTCTCTTTTAGGGTAGATTTACCTGGTGTCATGGCTATAGATGATGTAGAGGATGACCAATTGGAAATGTAATCTGGTGTTTGGGAAAACCTAGAGATAATCTTCTTTTGCGATTTCGCAGAAGGTTGTCCTAGAACGCTCTCAAATCTGAAAAACTCCTCTTTTGTTAATGGCGATTGTGGTGGTGACATTTGTCTAATTAGTTTATTTTGAGCCTCACGAGTGGAGATATAACTTAAATGTCTTCCCTCACTAATAGGACTATTGGCAAATGAATCGGCTAAGGATGTCTTAAATGAGGTGTTGGATTGTGTTCTGGCCAAACTTCTGTTCAAAATAACAGATACTTTCTTGTCATAAATTTGAGGGGCAGATTCGTAAGGCGCAAGATTATCTGTGTGACTGTATCTTGTATCAACAGAAGTATTACGGAAGTGATGACCTCCTCCGTTAAGTGTGCTGGTATTACCAGAATATTGAGAGGAGGTTTCTGCATCCTTAGTAAAAAATGAGTCCAAATGATCCAACTCAGCCCACATATGACTTAATGATCCATCATTACCTTCTTCAACTGAAACTGCATCAAAGTTATTACCATATTGGTATTCCTCCATGTGGAACTTGATCTGCTCTTGCTCTTGCTGATCTTCAGATTCAACCATGACGGCACAA
The DNA here is from genome assembly GCA_030556525.1 of Wickerhamomyces quercuum. Classification (NCBI taxonomy): domain Eukaryota; kingdom Fungi; phylum Ascomycota; class Saccharomycetes; order Phaffomycetales; family Wickerhamomycetaceae; genus Wickerhamomyces; species Wickerhamomyces quercuum. The sequence goes on from JAKTUE010000048.1 coordinate 3,054, forward strand.
GTGGTAAAGACAGCATGAACATTGTTTCTGGTGGTAGCAGCCGTAATAGCAGGCATTGGAATAGACCATCCGCTATCTTCAGGAATTCCAAACAATGTAGCAGTCTTTTCATAATCTTTCTTGATAGTTTTATTGCCAAGACTCATTCTTAAAATGTCTTTATCAAGCTTACTACCAGAAATGCTAGTAGTTTCATCTAAGACTTCTAAAGCTTGCTGGGCAAAAGGTGTCAGTAATAATCTCAAAAGGGGGGATATTAGATCAGCACCACATCCTTGAAATTGTGGTTCTGACAGGTCGACTCTTGGTAAAAGAACTTTCAGGACATTCATAGTTTCAGTCTTAACCCAGTCAATCTTGTTCGATAACAACCCTAATAAGAAAATAACAGTTTGGCCGCTATATCTCGTTAACCAGTTCTCAGTGAGGTAATTGATGGTCTGACGTAGAAAATCATCCTTTGTTCTGAACCGGCTCTTAGCAAATGAGTCAAGAATTCTCGCCAAATTAGCTTCTCCTTTATTAGCAGCCATTGTTGACAGGACTTCAGCGGACGATAAAACATCATTAGAAATTTCACCCTCTTCAAGAGCGTGTAGATATCTTGGGATATTGGATAACAAAGAAAATAATATTCTCGATTCACCAGCAATGATGTTACTATCCTTCAACTTGTTTAGTCTATCTAATAACTGTAAAGAAGCATCCCAGGAAGAGCCAGATCTGAGACCAATCATAATTATTTGCTGTAAGCCTTCAAACTGGCCCTCCCAGTTGGTTGGGAAGGTTGAAACAAGGCATGAAACGGTATCGTCAGAATCCAGATCAATTTTCGATAAAAATTTGGTCAAAACTGATAACAATTCTATATATTCATGCTCATTGATAGTATTCAGTGAAGCAACAGTAACCCAAAATAATTGAGGAAAGTCAATCAGTTTCTCTGCATCGAGTTCAGAGGTAATTGCATTCAGAGTCATCAAGATCTGCATAGAAAAGCCTTGAATATCAGAAGTCTCATCAGATATTGTATTTGATAATCTGTGGAGCATGTCCCTGAGCATTGATTGGTCCAAGAATGATAACAGTGAGCGGAAAACTTGGAATGAGCGACAAGCAATATGTCTAACTGCACAGTTGGTAGCCCAAGATAGAGCAACTCTTCCCCATTCTTCTTGAATATTTGAATGTGTGGTATTGAAGATTTCCAAGATGTTTCTAACCAACAGATCCATGTCTTTTGGTGATCTTGCACCGTTCTTATCATTGTTCAGATCATCGTAAACCCATAAGTATCTCTGGTTATTTCTAATTAGATCCTTTGTCTCTTCTAACTTCGGGTGCTCAGTAACAGTGCTTAAGATATAGATAATAAGCTTAGCAGCAGACTCCTGTACCACAGGAAGATAATGATCCAATAGAACAAAAGACACGTGAAGTAACAGCGGAATCTTAGAGTTTAATGAATCCTTAGGAATAACAAATAGATCTGAGAGAAATATCAGGCCAAGCTGACCTAGCGAGAAAACAGAATCCTTTCCTGGATAGCTTAAGGATCTCCAAATATCAGCAACATATGGAAAGGACTCATCTGCTGGTGGTTCAATATTGAGCGGCTTCGGAGGAACCATATTCTTATGATCGATATACGATATCAAAGAATCAGCTAGAGAAACACTGGAACCAGATAAGTAGACGAGGACCTTGCTAGCAAATTCAACAAATAATGGGTTTCTCTTAGCCAAACTTGTCTGGATGGCAAAGTTCAAGATAACATTAATGTTATTCAAATTATTCCCGTTTCCCAATGATATCCACAGAGCCTCAACCTCATTTGGAATAGCTTCGGAGAACTTAATGGTTATTTCAAACAAGTTTCCTAGAATCATGTATGACTTAGCAGCACCAGCTGCGTCATCTAAAGTTGTAAGCTCAACTGTCTGTAACCATGGTAGCAAAATTGTCAAAAGATCTCTTCGAGACTCAAAACTAACAGCAGGGAAATATTGGGTCAGCTCTGAAATTAGGAAAATGTTCTCATCAGGGTATGTTGACGCAAAATAAGTCGAAATATCCAGAAGTGCTCTCTTGTAAATGGTCTTGTTTTTGTTCTTGACTCTCTCGATGAAAGAAGCACAATAGTTTGAACCGAACAATCTCTTCTCGGCATCTAGTAAAAGATTGATTGCAGCAGAGCGAATCTCATACTTGGTGGACCCAATACCATACAAAGCAAATAAGATTACTTGATGTTTCTTGAGCTGGTATGTTTCGCTTTCGATCAATGCCTCAGACAAAATTTGATAATTCTGCTCGATTATAGCGCTATTTTGACCAAACATACATTTGAGGAAAACTTCATGAGATAAATCACTATCGCCTCTGTTATAATGAAATAGATTCTGTAAAGCTTTCTTTGCTAGGGATTTCACCCTATCATTTGGGGAAGCAAATAGTAAGTCAATCCAAGCTAGAAGCCCTGGCAAATCAAACTTTAATAAAGTTTGACCTCTCAGTTCCTGGATTCTGCCGTTTAATAAGGACACCATGGTATTTGTAGCAGCAATTGATAATATCTGTCTTTCAAATTCAATCGCAGAATTCAGCGCAACCAGTTCTTGATTGTTGGAAACGTGCTTAGCCATCTGGGCATATCTTTGCTTGGAAATAACTGATGATTTCCCATATCCACACCATTCTTCTAAGAAGGTGAAACAAGAAATTCTAGCTTCAAATGGTAACCAGTCTCCAGGATTTTCTCTCTTCTGTATACCATTATAGACGTTCTCCAATAACCCACAGAAATAACGACGAAGTTTCTGGAACTCAAAGCTGTGTTGAACTTCCGATTTGGAGAGAAATGACTTGATGACTTTGACAAACTTCGCCAGTCTTCCAACTATCCAATCGTCATAAGCAACACCGTTATCTTCCACCATGAATCTAGATACTATGTTCAAAATATGAGTGACTTCAATTCTTTGGCGACTATCCCTGATTGAACTTGCACCTAATTGCTTTTCCCAATCAACATATATTGGTTCAACCACTTCAATAAAAGTTCTGAATATGTTAATATTCATGCAACTTAAACCTGTTATAATAGCATCTCTCACATTTTGATTAGTGCCACTCAATAAGTTCAATGTTAATTTGAATACACTTCTAGCACTTGTTATTGTACTATGCTGTATCGTTAGCAATTGTTGAGATTTCTTTCGTCCACTTCCTTGAGAATCTGGGATGTGCAATCTCTGTTCATTAGTTGAAGTTAGCGAGGTACAAACAACTATCAAGTAAAGTTTCCATTGTTCAATCAAAACTTCAGGTGGGGGGTCATCCAACTTTTGAGCTGATCTTGCCAAATCAGAGATTTCCAAAATTGACTCATGAATTTGTACTAATCTAGTACAAACTATTGAGCGACACAGAGCCATGGTGATAGGGCATCTTTCACAGATAGTGGCCAGCAGTTTTGGGAATACTCTAAACCATAGAGCAGAATCAACGCCATAATCAGACTCTGCTAGTTTTATGAGAACATTTCTTCTCTGCTTTTGGCCTAACTTTGACAGCCTTGATCTTTCGGCAACACTTAAATGTTGTTTCTGAGAACTCATCAGCTTAAAGAAGTCTGTGGTTTGAAGAATGAAAATAATACGTGTTCCAATATCAGCAGCAAATTTGGAATTGGACCTTGAGTGATGAACAGTTGACTTATCTTTCGTGGTTTGTTCATATAAGGCATCATCAAAATTCTCGGTTAGTCTCAAAATTGAAAGCCCGAGTTTTCGAATTACAAAATCATTTGAACCTAAAAAAAACAGACCGTGGCCCTCAACTTCTTCAATAACAGTGATGGTACTTTTTAGCTGGATCTCATCCAACTCTTCCTGATCCTCCTCGTTGCCAGGGGCGGGCGGAATAAGTTTACTAGACGATTTTTTCTTTCTATCTTTCAGCGATTGTAGCCATTGGCCTAGTAAGTCGAGATATAGTCTCAATGAAATTTTGGAAACAATGAAGCTTTTGGAATTACCAGAACGCTCACGAAAGTCAAATGCATATTTTGCAAACGAACTAATCAAGCCTGCAGTGTTTTTCTTTGAAGCAAGTAATTTCAGAGAATTCGAAGCAGCATTAGCGACACGATAGTCACTGTGTAAAGCATTGCGGCACAGCAGTTCAACAATCTTTCTTGGAGTTCCATAGATAAGCCAAGGAATAGATTCTAGCAAAACAGCAAGAAGCTCAATATGGAGATTCTTATTTATTTGAACAGAGAGATCGGAACCAAATCTAAAGCCACTAAATGGTGACTTAGCACTATAGTAGAAGGAGTTAAGTGGTGAGACGTTATCCAGTTGTTCATGCGGGCCAACAGAGTTATCAAGCAAAGTGATCAAAGTTTCAGCATATCTGCAAACCTCTTCATGGTTACTCGATGTGACTTCTATATTTATATCAGGTGTATTAACCGTATCAGCATTCTCAGGGAAAAGAGGTCGTTCTTTGTCAGCAAGCATGGCAATGTAAGCTTTAAAAGATAAAATAACCTTTTCGTGTTGAATAGTATCGAGACTGTTTCCATTGAACCCGGACTTGATTAGAGGGATGATATAGTTCTCAACCGTCTGATTGTAGGCATTGAAACCAATAGTTCTAAATATCTGGACAAGGGGCAATATGAGGCCAGCATCGGACGCAAGCCAGGGTTGTTTGCTCTTTCCCAGGAAAAGAGAGTTCATAATTGATTCGATCTTTCTAGTTGTGTTATTTAAGGTCTCAGTACATCTGAAGATATACACCCAGATCAACCTTGAGATACAAACTGAAATTGTGACCTTATCTTCCAACTGAATATGTTTAGACTTTAAAGTTCTAATACTAGAATCTGCCAAATCTTGCCAGTGTTGCAAAAAGAGATCATTTGGTGCAACAGATAATATGGTTGTTACCAAAATCAAATTTGTAATCCAGCTCTTTTGATTTGAGTCAGGAGTTTCACAAGCACGATAAATGGTAGTTATAGCATCCACCCAAGTAGGATGGTTGACTTCAGCAGTAAGTGATTCCGCTAAAGGTAGTAGAATGTGTGTAAGGACCTGAGAGTATGCTAATTTAATTGAGTGACTCTTAGTTGCTTTGAAGAACTTAGCAATTGATTGTAAGAAGTCAGCACTTTCTTCAAAATCCTCTAATGGATAGTTCTTCAACTTCAAGTACCTCATTCCATGGATCAGAAGGTGAATTGAAGATTCAATTTCTTTTGGTGGAACAGAAGGAACCTTCTCCAGCTCTGCGATAAATCTATCACTGACACTTGGGAATCTCTTTTCTGACATAAACCCTAAGAGTTCTGCGAACAGGTTCCAATTTGCGGATCTGATTATACTTGAAGAAATCAATATTGGATCTGTACTTCTCAACTGTGAAAACACGATCTCTTCTAACTTATCACCTAAATCGTCACCTGTCGTGTCAAAATTTACTTGCTTAACAACACCTATCAAAACACGACATAAAATGTAGATACTGATGATTGATTTTCTTTCGCCTTGGATGGCCGTCTCTCTAGAAGACTGAACCTGGGATTCAAAATGAGATAGTTTGGGATCACTGTTTTGAATACTGGACTTTGATGAATTATTTCTTTTATGAGAAAACCTGCTGACAGTGCTAGAAGTATGTGAATGTTGTTTTTTGAAGCTCGATGATTCCTTATGTTCCTTCAAGGCATTGATCGCATTCTCTGCAGCATCTGCAGCCATTGCAGCCACTTCTGATTTGGATTTTCTCCAGAACATGACAGAGTCGATAACGGGTTTTGGATTGCTTCTGGAAATGTAACCTAGAGAGGTTATGATCTTATCAAAATCAGGATCAACTCCTTCAGCCAACAAGTCAACAATAGGTGGTTCGGTGTTTAAAGGATATGTCAAGCACACATTCAGCTTCCTCTCGGCATGCCTAACAAACTGAGTAAATAAAATATGCAGAGTGTACTCAGTTGATGTTTTCGAATCTGTAGCTAATTTTCGCCTTATGCCATTCACTTCTGTGAGTGTGCTTTTTGGGGCAGGTAAGAAAGGCTCCGCCAGAGTAGGTTGCGCTAGTGGAGCAGACGGAATCTGATTCACTTTTAAAGAAGAGGAAGCAGTGAAACTTGCATCACGGCTGCCATAAGTTGGCCGGTGTTCGTATTGAATCTCGGGATCAATCTCTATGGGGCGATATGTAGTCTGATGGAGTGTACGAAGTGGTTTCTGGGTCTGCACAGGCTCCAGCGACCTATTCCGCTCTCTTTCCGGCGTGGGATCTGGCACTGCGCTGTCCAGGTCAGGAATATTTATGGTTGTCATTGTCAGTCTTCTCTATTATTAATGGGAGCTGCGAGTTTCTCCCCTTCGATAAGTCGACGTGTGCCTTTATTCAGATGCTTTTGTTTAGATTTGTTTTGTTTATTTTGCTTCAAAATGCCAAAGGTTCATTTTTCGCGACTCAGAATGAATAAATAAATAAATAGCTTAATTGCTCTTTGTATACACCGATACGTCATCACACCAGGCGGATTCGATTCAATCCCGGAAGTTCTGATGAGTGAAATAGAATTGGTGCTGAACGAGAAGTCTGCGTTGAATGAGCCTATCGAAGTCAATTCCATTCTAAGACAATTGAAGACTAAGAAGTCGAGAAAGATCACCTATTTCGATGAAGTTCTGTCAGGTCACATAATCCTATCAAAACAGCCAAACGAGACTGCAGGCGATATTAAGATTGACATAAACACTGAAGACCTCAAGTCGAATACCGTTGTTCATGTGTCCACAATCACCTTGGCTCAGCCGATTGTCTCTAATGAAACACAATCAATATACAGTTTTGAACTGTTTATACCATTCCCAAAGGTCCAATTAAATGACCCGATCTTGAAGGTAAGGGCTCAAACATGTCTAAATCTGAGGGATGAAGAGAAAGAAGTTGAGCACAATGAAATATCAAAGCCGTTGCAAAGCTTTTATCCTGCTGAAAAAAGAAACATTCTTGAAGGGATAAATCATTCAATCATTCATCAAACCTCAAACATAATACTGTCAGATTCACTTGTGAATAAGAGTGAACAGGACCTGAAGTTGGATGAGATTACTCCACATACAGTAAAGACAACTGATATATCAAGCGAGGTAAGCCTACCAATCATAAGAACTTTAAGCTTAAGACTGAGGAATATAAGGTTGAAGAACAACATTATCCTATCAACGATTGATGTCGAACAAAGCTCTAAATCAAAAGAAGCTGGTTTATCGATTACTTTGTTAGATGTAGATTTCAAGTTTCAAGGTACCCTTACTCCCAAGTTTGTTATCGAGTTTCCAATAGATATAAGTAAGGATGATAGGTTCTGTTTATCTTATGAACTAGAATCCACACCGTTGGTTAGCTACAAATCAGTTGTTGATGTTACTTATGTGGTTGACAAAAATCATGAAATACATACAAAGCTTTTGACAAATGCTGATTTTTCAACTCCACTTACAGGCAGCTTACCATTAAAGAGATCTTCGGCCTCTTCTTTGCAACTTAACTCGCTTGCTTCCTCTCTAAACATAAAGTTCAAGGGACATAGGATAGTGAAACTAGGGGAACCATCAAAACTTGTCGTTCGCATTGAGAATAAATCTCCTAAAGAGCGAGACTTGTTGCTTGTGTTCAACTCCCTAAACCATGACAATTTTGTTCCAAACCTGCCTAAGATCAAGTCGTTGGCACAACCGAATCATCAAGTGCTGAAAACATACACAAGCCTAAGAATAAAAACCATTGGTGTTTTGAGCCTAGTTAATGAAGTTCATTTCAAGATTCCTGCTGAACAGATATTTGAAAATGAGATTGAAATAATGGGATTGGAAGTTGGTGTCTTCAACCTCCAAGGTGTTAAACTAATAGATCTACAAACTCATGAGAATATCAATTGCGATCGACTCATAGAGATTGTTGTTGAGGCCTGAGATTATTTATAGTAGCTTTACATATTTCATATAACATACATGCATACATACATTCAGAGCTCATCCAATCAATTTGATTAGGAAATCACGTCTTAGTTTCTCGTAGTTGACACTTCTTCTAAGGAAGTCTCTCTTTCTATGCTTAGGCACCTCAATTAATAAGCACTCAAACTTGTTCAAAATTTCACCTTGTGAAATTTCTCCAATTTCAAGGCATAATCTGAGAAAATTAGTCAAATAAATCAAAACGTTGGCCCTTAAAGGTGGTAGTTTCTCTAAAATACTCTCCATAATATCATTATTACCAACTTTCTGGTCCACAAATGCATCTAATAGGTAAGTGGATAAATCCGATGAAACGATACCTCCATCTAGGTGTCTCAGTAAAAGTAGCAAAACCCTTGCAACGGCTCTACTTGAACTACCAGCAATAAACTCATCAGCCTTCTTCAATTCCTCCATATCTAAATCTTGGTCCGAATCAATCCATTGGATGATATGTTTCTCCAGCTCATGCGTATAACTTAACTTATTTTCGTCAAACATATCCTTAGACAGGTTCTGTGTTAAATAGTTGATTAGAGTATAGATCTGCTTAGGGATTCCCGAGCTCGTTTTTCCAGCAGTATTCATATCATCAATTGAACTACCAAAATAACTTCTCGAAGCAACAAAATTCGCAACGATAAAATAGTCTTGATTGTTAAGAGTTCTCAGAACTATGGTCTTGGTATATTTTGAGCAGCCTATTGGTAATGTAGCATGGACTTTGAGTATCTGTTCACCTTTTTTTGGAATGATACCTTCTTGGGGTTCAACTTTGTTTGGAATAGAACGGACATTTTCTGTAGTTTTATCAACTTGATCCCTAGCATCAACAATCTCCCATTTGAGTTTTGAATTACCTGAATTTATGACTTTAATCTCAGCTGTTGCATTTGTTAAAATTGGCGTTTTGACTGTTGTTTCAAGATCTTGAATAATAAGGTTTGATCTGTTACAATTGTTCACTCTATCATCCATTTTTTTGAAGAATTTTCTAACAATTTCATCTCTTTTGACATTATTTATGATTGGTAATTTGATCTCATAATCTGTGATCACAGGTGTGTGGTCTGAGAGATATATTTCTGGGGAGTTGTATGATTGAATTTTAACAAATTTTGATTCTGATGTAAAGATCCTATCAGTATAAGATGGTTTTCTTTCTGGATCATACTTTGAGCCGATGAATTTGTAAGTTGGCGGAAATGTGATCGTTCCTTCTTTGTAGTTTTTGAATATTCTTCCTTGGTCTTTTTCAATTCTCAAAGTATCATATTCTAATAAGGACTTGTAATCCTCTTCTTTTATCAATGCTCTAATAATTTCATTTGATGCGTTTAATCTATAATTTAAGTCACCACCGATGAAAGTAATGTTCTGGTCACCTTCAATGTCATCATTGATACTAGCAGTCTTCTGTAAACTTAATTTGGTCAAGGGCTCCGTAATTTGGTCAACATCTGTGATTTCAGTGTTATCTGTCGGTTCATCAGCTTTCTCAATAACGACATGAGCTGAGGCTTCGTTGGTGTCTTGGATATGACCATAATCGCTATCGTCAATATCACTTTCAACCTCAAAGTTACTAGATAAAGATTCCTCTCCATCCTCAACATCAAATAGAATACTTTCGTCAGTTGTAGCCAAAATACCATTAGATTTCTCATTTAAGTTAAAATATTTGCCAACACCTTGTAACTCTCTTCTTCTTTTGATTAAAAGGGAGTCGTCTTCACCAGCTGCAAAATGACAGTTGATAAAACCCAAGACAAATTGGTTATTAATTTGAACCTGAGTCAAAATAGCACCTTTGTTACCATATAAGTTCAATAAACCTGTCCCTAATGATTTTGTTTCAATCTTATTGAAGTTCAGAACAAGACTTGTCCTTGTTATTAAAATAGAAGAAAGGCCTAAGAGCTTATTGGTAGCGATGACGTGATATTTCTCGCTATCTAAAACAGATGAGATCTTTTTGATCCAATTGTCAATTGGTGTTTGTGATGATCTTAGATTAGTCGCATTCAGTGGCACAGTTTCTTGGAAAGCTATGAACCAAAGATCGACATCTTCATAGTCACCACCACCTAGTAATTTGACTAATTCATTCTCAGAGATTTTAGCATTAAGCGAGGTATCACCTCTTAAATTCCAGGAAACAAACCTTGTTTTGAGATCCTTCGTTTCCAAAAATCTCTCCTCTTGCTCTTGTAGGTGATTCTTCAGTCCGATAACATGATTATCCTCATATTCTTCAGTCTCGAAGTCATTTTCATCAACATCAGCACCTCTGACATATTCAATACCACGGTTCCAAACCTCTTGGAACTTTCTCATCTGTTTCGCCTTCTTCTTGGATATCCAATCTATCTCAACTCCACCAATGTTCACTTGGATTTTGCCTTGTTTGGGAATTGTTATCAATTCATCATCCTTAGTTAGTTCTATGAATTTTTCGTAGTGCTTGTCTTTGGACGGTTGAATTGCATATAACGGAACATCTTGTTTTGATTCATGTGGAAAGTACCATATTTTCTTAGTATTGAGCTCCAAATTCATCTTCTATTGTCTGATAAAGAGTGTTTGAGTGGAATGGTATCACCTACTGTTTCTCTTACCCCTTTCAGACTCTCAAGTGGTGGAAAATGTTCTTCTTTCACCGTGTTGTTTTCTCTCTTTCGCTATTTAATTTTTAAGGCACAAACAAGTAATAGTGCATTTTTATTAGATTTCACTTGACAACCAAATTGAAATCAAGATATTGACTGCTTCACTTGATATTCCAATATCTTCTCGGACTCTTACTAGTTTAAAAACAAGATTGGGCTCACTCCTTGTGGCAGGGGCCATCTGGTTGGCCATAGAGCTACTACTACACAATCATTTGCAAGTACTACAAACCATGGCTGAATATACAAACGTTTTTTTTTTCATAAATTTATGTGTTTTATGTGAATTGTTACTTATAGTGACTCCTCATTTCTTTTTACCTTTGGATCTCTCATCCTCCTCTAGTCTTGTTCTTTCTCTTTCTTGTTCGTGATCTTCGTCGTCTGATCCTAAATTCAAACTATCGTTATCATTTCTTAATCCTTCATATCCATCTTCATCAGCATTGTTTTCTTGTAAGGATTGGATATCATCGAGCTCAAAGTCAACTGCGTTTTCCGGATCCGTTGGCAATTGAGATGAAGCAGCTAACATATAAGACGTGTCGGTTGGTCTCCAGATAAACGCAATCATGTTAAAGATGAAAAAATAGATCAAAGATGGCCAGAACTCTAAGAAAAAGAATCTTGTTTTCCAATGTTGCTCGATCAATTCAGTTGTTGACATTCCAATGTAAATAAATGCTGAGATAAATATTCCCAAAATTAATACCAACAAGGAAACAAATATAATTCTGAACAGACGTCTGTACATGCCCAATTTAATGACTTGCTTTTGCGCATTCAACAAAGCAGTGGTTTGTGACATTGCTTTCAAAGTGACAGCATAAAAAACAACAGTAAGTATTGTGACTGGTAGCGAAGAGAAACCAGCCAATGCACTGACAGTATCATCGCTCGACAGGTAATTGCAAATAATATAAAAGACTGCAGTGACCCAGTGAACAAGTGTAAAGATCTGAGCTTTCAACATGACCTTTTTATCGAGCTTCGGATAAACAATACCATAACCTAATGAGATGATTAATAACAAGAAGAACGAGAATGAGAACTTGAACCCATTTAAGATTGAGATGAAGACAACATAAACTTTGACACCGGCATTAGAAGCACCTTTAGCGTTAGTCAAATCGTACAAACTCCAAATCAATACCGTTTCCAAGGTCAAAAATGTAAAGAAGAATAAGAAATATTTTTGTAACGGAAGAATTTCGTGTTTATGTTTCCAGAAATTGAAACCGTAATAGGCAAAACTGATAGCATAGGCAATAGCTAAAGCAGCATATAGTGGCAGCTTTGGATATTCGGCAGCAGAGATTTGACCGAAGGAGTTTTGATAGTTGACTTGGATCTTATATTTAGATGATGAAGCTTTATATGTTGCAACACAATAATAACCGGTATTCTTGACGTGATACTCGGTTGTATTCTGTAAACCTTTTGAGGTGATTGAGTAAGTTGCAATTTCTGATTTGTTTTGACCAGCCTTTGCTTCATCTATTATAAAGTTACCTAGATCTGCTTCTTCACAAAGGTTCAAGTTTAAGGCAGTATGATCACAGACGTATTTCTTATTGCCGTCATTCATCAATTTACCCAAAACATCTATATCTTGGTAATCGAAAACAACGACAGAAATGTCTATGTCATCATCTGAGTCTGATGTTGACAGTAGGTTAGTGGAGATGTATGGCTCTCTGGAACCACCCCAAGTGGATTTAGAATACATCCCGTAACATAACTGGGAATCATCCTGATTAAGGGAATGCTTATTGGCTAGCACCAGCAAGGGTAATGCGGAGGTGGCAAACAGGAGATTGGACCAGCGCATTTTTAGGATGAGTTGGAGTGATAGCTGTGTGGGGAAGCTGACTGGGAGTGAAGAGAGTTGGACGAAGAATTGAGTTGAACCAAAAATAAATAAATGGCTTCGTGTTTTATTCGGTTTTTTCAGAGAAATTAACCATTTCAGTTCGTCCCGCTGATTCTGGTGGCAGTTCCATTCGACTCCGGGGGGAGCGGTTTTTGGAGGATTTTTTTTTTTTTTGGAAGGGGGAGGGGGGGGAGAGAACACAGAGAAAGGTGAATTAATTAATAAAGCAGGCAGCAGTGTACGGTAAATACTTTGCTAATCATGTAACGGGTACATCGTATCATACTTCCCTTTATGGATGTCTCACGAGCGTGTTCTAGTATTTAGAGTTGTGCTAATTCCGATTCTTCCACTCTCCTATCATTCATCAATCGCTCACTCAAACACAGAAATTAACGACCTCGTTAGAGATCATCTCTGATAGGCTTTAGCGAGATCTCCCCTCAGCCACCTTCAGAATGAATCAAAAGGATACCGGAGGGGACCTGGTACGCGCACAAAGAGCGGTGTTGCGCGGAATACTCGGTAGATTATGATTGCGAGCAAAAGACATAAATATCACTGGCCACACTACAATTTTGGAAGGTTGAACGTCGAATATGCCAGAAAATTGGTGGAAAAACGTTTCAGAAAAAGCATTTGAAATTTGTAAATACAATCAAGTGCAATCAACCCAATAAGCTCCAACCTATCACTGTTACTGACAATACTTCACTCTGGTTTCTTTTTTAGGAGCACTTGCATTTCCAAGAGGATATATATTCTTTCATTACATAATTTTTTAGATGCTGAGAGTACTGGAAAACACACAGACTTCTGTGAGCACTACAATTTTTCACTCGAAGCCTATTAAAACAAGCTCGAGCACTCCTTTACTGGTTTTCATCCCTGGTAATCCAGGATTCATATCATACTACACGAAATATCTATCATCGCTGGCCAACAATGCTACATCAGATGTGGAAATTTTGGGAATATCGCATGCTGGTTTTACATCTCACCTAGATAAGAAAATATATTCATTAGACGATCAAGTTCAGCATAAGGTTGATATTATTAGAGAACATCTCGGCGATGATCTGGAGAAGAGAGATGTGTACATAATGGGTCATTCGGTGGGTGCTTGGATACTCCAGAGAGTGATTGAACTAACTCCAGAGATCAACTATAAGCTCACTGGATTCATAACACCTACAATTGTTGATATTCATAAATCAAGCAAAGGTCGGATTCTTTGGTCAATAACAAGGACATTTGGTTCAAAATTCTATGAAGGTGTTGGATTATTATCGAAGTTGGCATCTTATATCCCTACATCTACGATTGATTGGCTACTTTCCATTGTTGTTGATTCGAAGGACTTTAGTGAAGTCAAAGAGATGACGAGCCAGTTCATTTTAACACCGCAATTTGTTCGACAGAGTCTCGCCATGGCATCAGAAGAGATGAAGACCATACAAAGTGACTGGCAGTATCAAGACGTCTGGTTTAGTAAGCATCAAGGTTTGAAGCAATGGATATTTCTGACCAGTCCAGATTCATGGGTTAATGATGATACTCAAAGGGACTTGACGCAATTTCTTCAAGGTTACAAGAATGTTGAGATCAACAAAGACACTAGAATTCCGCATAGCTTCTGCATTACACAAAGCGACTTGTTCTCGACCATCACCTTGAACGCATTCAATAATCTTCTAGATGAGTAGAACAGAGCTGTTGCCCAATGTACTGTATTGTATTGTATATTATGTTTTTGACGTGCAACTCGCAATAATAAATATGTAAGCAATGATTACAGCAATGTGCATTCAAAGACTCTACTCAATGGACGATCAATGTGATCATTCTGCTTTTTCCGGTATTCTGTGATATCAAGATCCGCCACCTGTTGCAGCGAACACCGAACACCGAGCAGGTGGCGAACTCTGCTGTGTATATACATTCTATTACTATGTGGGTGGATTACTACTTGGTTACGTAGCAGCGCCTCTCGCCTCTCACAAATCGGCTGTTTCGCCACTGAAGTTTCCTTTTTCTCTTTTCGGATTAGAAGAAAATAATAAAAAAAAAAAAAAAAAAAAAAAAAAAAAAAAAAAAGAAAACAGAAAAAGGTGGAAAGGCGACTGGTTTCTCACGGTGAAGAAGCGAGAACAATCAATCACAAGCTCACTGAAACCAATTTTACCTCTCTCGCCCAAAAGCTATCCGCATATAAAGCATTCTCTCCACCTCTTTTACCCACCAAAAAATCAAACAAACACCACATATTTATTTCCGTTGAGTGTGTTGTCGACCGTTAGTCTACCCTGCACACACTCAGCATCCCTTTTCATCAAACAATAACAAAAGGTTCTGTTCAGTCAAGATTAATATTGAAAACTCTTCCCTTCTCACGTCTCTAAAACAAACAGTTGTTCCATCCGTCGCGGGAAATGAGAGACTCCAACTACAAGTCGATACCCCAGAACAAGGCAGCTGTGTCAATAACAACAAATCTCTATGATAGACGAGCTTTAGATGCCACTTCCGACCAACCTCTGGTGAACTCTTTGAACCATTTGACCTTTTTGACCTCTTCTTCTGCGAAGGTTCGTGAGACATTGGCAAATGACGGTGGCCTAGAAAGACTAGTTTGTATTCTTCAAGAGTGCAAGAAACCGTCAACGTTAGACTTGAATAAGATTAGTAAGAAGAAATCGATCAAAGAAGAGAAGCAAAATGCATTGATCGGTTGGAAATGGACACTCGCTCTGCAGTGTCTGGTCCTGATTGGAACAAGAGGTACTGAGCACATTCGAAAAAGAGTCGTCGAAGCCGGTATTATTCCTATCATCGCCACCGTTTTGGATAACTATTTGTTGATAGTTAGAGACTTCGATAATGTGACTGACTCAAACTTCAACCAAAGTTTTCTAAGAATGATTTCCACACAGTTATATAATGAACGCTATAACTTTAACGATGATGATGATGATGAAAATGATGAAAAGAAGGAAAACTTTAATAATGAAGACTATGACTTATCAAAAATCTTGAGCAAAGATTCTGAACTCTACCAATATTTAAAGAATAAAAAAACGATGCATTTAGACCTTGAGAAAGATTTGGAAGTATCTCAAGCGTCAATAGAGAAAAATCTACATGACATCAATGATAGGATTAATTCACCAAGATCATTTATAAATGGTATTTTGGTACCAAAGGATGATGATGTTGTCTGGTCTTTACAATTACTTGCCTTTATCTCAAAATATTCCGTTTTGAAAGATCTCTTACAATTTACACATTTGATTGATACTTTGTCCTTGAGATCAATGATAAGGAATAAAGATATTGATAGATTATCTTCCATCTTAGAACAGAACGATTTCATCAGAGAGAATGATGTTGAATATGACCTTTTATCAAACGATTCCTCGGATGATCAATCAAAATCAACCCAACTTACCCAACCGTCCACAGTTACAGCAGGTTCTTGCTCACAATCCCAACATATCGAACCGGCCACTCAAGAATCTTCAACTATTCTAATAAATAATGATATTTCAAATCAAAACATGTCAGATACAAAAAACATCATTACAAACTTGCATCAATTATCATCTTCATCATCATTATCTTCAGAATCATCCATACATTCACCAACCGAACCTCAAAACGTTCAAACGAATCCAAAAAAACCAACGTCGAGCTCAAAATATGAAAGATTGAATTTCATCAAAAATAAATCCCAGGCTATATCAAGATCTTTGATGAACTCATTGACGAGATGCGAGCTTAATTGTAAATTAGGCTCAAAGTCACAAAATGATGAAAAAATTTCTAATCTGAGTGAATTGAATGTCAAACTTGCATATTTTTATGATAAGTGCAGCTCCAATGAAAAAGCTAATTCGATTGCAAGAGCAAAATTGAAAGGAGAAGAATATTACAAGAAATGGAAATACGAAACCTATTTCAACGATCCAAATAATCTAGACCCATTAGTCGATTTAGACAAGGATTCCATCACAACTCATAGACTGAACATCTTCCCACTGGTTGAGAAATTCACGGTGAGGTCTTTAAACACTGCAGATTTCTGTTATTGGTCAGGAGTCATAATGAGAAACTCCTGTAGAAAAGATGAACAAAGAGGCGGTGTTAGACAATGTGCCAGTTTTGATTGTGGGAAATGGGAAAGTGTCCCTAGGCAGTTTGCGAAATGCAGAAGATGTAAACGGACCAAGTATTGTTCTAAAGAGTGTCAATTAAAAGCATGGGTTTATCATAAGAACTGGTGTGTTGATTCCAACACTTCATGTAATGGTCATAACCATGGATCTAGTTCAAGAAGTGCAGATGGCAATGATGGCCCAGCGACTGGAACTACCACTGCTGCAGACAGTGAGATTGTTTCCAGAGACGAGATTGTTCCTGCTCAGTTGAATGAGACACTATAAAACAATGGAACTTGATTCAAATTGTTATTATTATTTTATTAACTATTATTTTATTATTCATTATCATATTTTTTGCGCAAGATTATTCAACGTTTTTTCCCTTTGTTTTCTTTATATATATCTCTATCTTTGCTTGTTGTTTTCCGTTCTTTCCGTTGAATTCGTTTGATAATTTGGTTTATTTTTATATTTGATATAGTCATTGTTGATCTGAGTGCTATTTGTTTTTAAGGGTGTTGTGTAAGGTTGGTTTTCCCTATATTATCATAGTTTTCACCTATTGTTAGTTTTTGTTTTTTTGCAACAGACAAGTTAAAAAGTCGACCTCTAATAAAATGTTCGTGCTATTCGAAAGAGAAGTTCGTAAAGGTATCGCTTATCTATTGCGATGAGCTTAACGTACCACAAATTGTTGTCTTTTGTGTATGTGTCTCATTTCTCATTTCGCCGAAAAATTTCCTAAATCAGTTCATTCCAAAAACAAAGAGATCAAACAAAGAAAGTTACCCATCTCTGAGCTTCTTCTCAATCCTTCGCTAACAGCGTTCCTTTTCACAGTTTCTGCTGGTATACGGCCACTTTCAAGGATGTCAATCCCAGAGAACTACACTCCACAAATAGAGAACCTGGACCAATTGACAAAAGTGCTTGCGGATTTGAGTAACGTTACCCAGGAGAACACCATAATAAAGAACAGAATTGTTGATAAAGTTGATGAACTAGTTAAACAATTCAAACATGGTGGCGAATCTGATCATTCGGACCTTATAAACAATCTCAATGCCTTTTTAGAGCAATATGAAACCAAGAATCCACCACAACCAAAATCAGAAGCCGAAAATGATGAGCCGACTAGTAATGAGGCATGCAACAATGATCAAAAAAATGTACTGCTGGATCAGAATAAGAGGCTGAAAAAAGTGCTTAGTGATCAAAGACAATACTTACAAGAGATTCAAAAATTGGGCTCAGAGTATGAAGATAATATAGATCTATTGTTATCGAAGATTGGAGAAACGAAATCAAAAGGAGAAATCAAAAAATTAGAGATCACGAGAGAGTTGAGATCAACCATCGAGAGTTCTGAAAAAGAGGAGTTTGAGTTATACTTGGAACTCGTAAAGAAGCAAGATGCTATTTATAAATTAGTGGGGATTCTGAGAGGGATCTATGAACATATATGAACTTGTACTTTTCTTTTCTAGGTCATGACCATTGGCCAGAAAGCACCCTTCTAATATCAGAATGTGGTAGTCTCGAAGAGCTACTGTTGTTGGTACTATAATCAAGGATACTATGGTATAACGTTTCAATGCTCTAATAGTCCTGCCAATCGCCGATTTAGAGCTTCTATTACTACGGGCATCTTTACGACAAGATTCTAAAGTATTTGCACCATTGCTAACTGAAGAAGAATCCTATATCAAGGTCTGGAGTTACGACGTTCTTTGATCTTCAAGTCGATCAGAAAGAGTAGTTGCTGACTGGTCTCAAGTCATTCTCAGAGTAGTCAATGTTGAATTGGGTGTGTGAGAACCCTTGTTGTTATTACAATTAAGACATTTGCTGGATTCATAGTGACAACTGTTTGTTTGTAGCTTGTTTTGATATAATCTGACCTGTACCGGGTTCGCACTGTCGCCCTGCACTAACAATAGTCTACCAGAGGTGCATTATAAAAGACACTGGAAGAAAGAAACAGTAAAGAAGCTACCGAAGCATCGATTTGTATGAATGGTTGGATAAATCTAGCGAATGACAGGTGCGTAATTAACTTTAAACGAATAATGAGATCCAAGTGTGACTGACGTCTTCTTAAGTAGAAAAAGCTGGACAAATTGGAATCATAAATGGGTAACAGTCTACAGAACGGGTCAAACCATGCAAAGGCCAGAGAAAAATTAAACTACGTTCCGGAGCTCTCATTGGCTCCAGCACTCAGCAAGGACAAAACTGCCATGTATGCAACTGTTTTTTTTTTGCAAACGGTCCATTTGTCCAATTTCCCACTTGTCTCTCTCTCTCTCTCTCTTTCTTTGTGGACAACATTTGTCCAAAAAGGCCGCACAAAATATTTGACACCCCAAAAAAATTAAATTTTGGGGAGGGCCAGAAAAAACGAATTACCTGGGGGAGGGAGGGAGACAGAAATCGTGTATTGCACAAGCAGTTGAGTTGGAAGAAATTGACTGGTTACTGATGGGTGTAGATGATGGTAACAGTTATACCATAAACTCTTAGCATATAATCAAGCTTTTTTGTGTCGTGAATCGCATCAGTCAAATCTTCTCTTAAGCCTTTTCGACTTGTCAAATATGTCTTTTGGTCGTCAAATGCATTATTGACCAATGAGACTCTCGTACTTAAGTTCAAAAATCCCGCTTCTGGCGATTTTCCCTTTTTGTTACCTCTGCCAATATGCACCTCCTTATGATTTTCTTTCGGGTTTCAGCCGGGTGGGTTGAACCCAACTTGGTTGACTCGAAGCCTAGAGCACAAAAGAGAAAAAAAAGGAGCAGAGTAGAAGTGACGGTCAGAGAGATGGGTTTAGGGATTGAGGAATCTTTGTTGTCTTTATATAGTGCTTTCTATGTTTTAATTGCTCGCCATTGTAAATATTTGCTCAACCCATCTAGACAAGCCTAAACTACATTTCCAGTTCAGAGACACCCACTTTTCTGTTCCACAAAGGGCTAAGACTCTCCTCCCAGCAAAATAAGCTTAATTTTTTTTGCACTTTCTCTTTTAAATTTTTCTTGGGATGCCTCGTGCTGCATAATCTGATTGATCAATCACAGTGAAGATGAAAAATGTCCCAACCCTAAATCTGGTGAAAGAGGTCGTGGGAGAGGACATCCAAAGGGGACTCAGTCCCATCTTTTTTATTATCTTAGATTATATAAATATATATGAAGAGGCCCTTTCTCTTTGGCTGTAGACTTCGTTCTTCTCCCTGTTTCCCTTCTTTTTTTGCTACAACAGTATTGGATACAGCGTACACAATGGCTAACAAGGTCTTCAACGTTGCAGTTTTCTTCGTGGTGTTCAGAGAATGTTTAGAAGCCGTTATTGTCATTTCAGTCCTTCTTTCTTTCTTGAAGCAAGCAATTGGTAAAGAAGACCCAACACTATACCATAGATTGACAAAACAGGTTTGGATTGGTGCCTTCGCTGGTCTCTTCATCTGTTTAGTTATCGGTGGTGGTTTCATTGGTGCTTACTATAGTTTGGAGAATGATATATTTGGTAATGCGGAAGATATCTGGGAAGGTGTCTTTTGTATGATTGCTACTGTTATGATCTCTTTCATGGGTATTGCCATGTTGCGTATCAACAAAATGCAAGCTAAATGGAGAGTTAAAATTGCCAGATCTTTGGTTGAAGTTCCAAAAAATAAAAGAGATAGATTCAGACTTGGTTACTTATCTAGAAAATATGCTATGTTCATCTTACCTTTCATCACCACACTAAGAGAAGGTCTTGAAGCTGTTGTCTTCGTTGCTGGTGCTGGTATCACCACTCAAGGTTCAAGAGCATCTGCTTACCCATTGCCTGTGGTCATTGGTTTGTTAGCTGGTCTTGTTATTGGTGTTTTGTTGTACTATGGTGTTTCCTACTCTTCCTTACAAATTTTCTTGGTTATTTCAACTTGTATCCTATACTTAATTGCTGCTGGTCTATTCTCAAGAGGTGTTTGGTATTTCGAAACTAACACTTTCAACAAAAGAAGCGGTGGTGACGCTTCTGAATCTGGTGATGGTAATGGTTCCTATGATATTACTAAAACAGTTTACCATGTAAATTGTTGTAACCCAGAATTAGATAACGGTTGGGATATTTTCAACTCCTTATTAGGATGGCAAAATACTGGTTACATTGGTTCTGTTTTAGCTTACAACTTATACTGGTTGGTTTTGATCATCGTTGTCCTATTAATGTTATTCGAAGAAAGAACTGGTCATTTACCATTCTGCAAGAACTTAACATTGGCTAAATTAAACCCAATGTACTACATCAAGAACAAAAAGAAGAACGAATTGAGTGAAGAAGAAAGAGCTGCTTTGTTCCAAAAGGCACAAAACCTCAGATTTGACGAACAAGGTGAGATTCATGAAGCTGGTGAACAAGGGACTCCTGCCACTGCTAGTACCAGTACGCCTGTTGTTGAAGCCAAATAGTTTATACTATGCCTTTAATATTAGTACTAATTGGGCTCCAATATAATGGACCTTTTATCTTGAATATATAAGTAGAAATAGTTTCGAATATAAGAGATTAATTGATATGAATTGCTCTTGATAAGTGTATTGAGTGATTAGAGAGTACTAACTAGTGTATCTTGGGTCCACTTTCTCAATAAGGTACATCGCTTTGTAAATATATTACTATTATTACTTACCTTTAATACAATGTTTCCGTTCCATCAAGAACCGACCTTTCAACTAATATATTTAATACATATGATGTCTATTAGATTGTTTAACAAATATGGTTGGTATAAAATTATGTTGGTATAGATTAAAAAATTAAAAAATATAAAGACAACAAGCATTTTGAATAAATTGAATCTCAACTGTTTACTAATTTTCCCTCATAACTATAAACAATATGTATAAAGAGTGCTTTATATTGCTTCTCCACTGTGTAACTCATTAAATATCCACTTTTATTGCACCACCTTACAATAGTTGGTGCACATCAAAAATCTTCTCGGCCGAATTTGAATATGAAAAAGCCAAGCAAACTGAATCGCCCGGTTGGGGAACCCATAAAACTCTTGGCTCTGCGTTTGTTACTGGAGATATAAAAACAAAGTAAAGGCCTTGTTTTCCCTCTCTGCTAAGTGCTTGAATAGGCTGTTTATGTGTCACTGATAGCATCGCACACTTCTAAGGGTTCACTTGGTGTCAGTACGTGAAATGTAAACATTGATGCAAGTCCCCTTCCTTGTGTTTCCTAGTCTTATGCACATCAAAATGGTCTAGAAACGTTTTGCACGCTTTTTTTTGGGTTAAGTTGTGATTTGAACTCGATAAAAACTCTTATATGATGCTACGATTTTGCTGTATCAATCAATCTAAAAATATTAAGAGGTTTACACCAAAGTTTCCCGGTTTATTTCAAGATTTTCTACTTATATGCCAACTTTTTTTGACCTTATTTGGTTTCGGCCGGTGCTTGTCCAAGACCATAGGCGAAGTGCAAGCATGAAGCATTAGTTTGTCCAATACCTCTGGACAAATGAACAATGCATAATCTGATCCATCAATAGGGATGGGAAAAACTTTCTTCCACTTTTTCCCTGGACGCATCAGATTTATGAGGCATAAAAGCCTTTGAAATTCCCCTTTATTTTCTGCTGGCTTTAGAACACCTATCCTTTTTCACCTTGGGGTTCTTCAAATCCATAACCAGAAACAATGGGTAACAAGGTATTCAACGTTGCTGTTTTCTTCGTTGTCCTCAGAGAATGTTTAGAAGCCGTGATTGTGATTTCAGTTTTGCTTTCCTTCTTGAAACAATCCATCAAGGCTTCTGATAAGAAACTATACAAAAAGCTTTTGATTCAAGTGTACTCTGGTGCAGTTGCAGGTATCATTATTTGCTTAGCCATTGGTGGTGGTTTCATTGGGGCCTATTATAGATATCAGAATGATATCTTTGGAAGCGCCGAAGATTTATGGGAAGGCATTTTTTGTATGATAGCTACCATTATGATTTCCTTCATGGGTATTGCCATGTTGCGTATCAATAAGATGCAAGCTAAATGGAGAGTCAAAATTGCAAGATCATTAGTTGAGGTTCCAAAAAGAAAAAGGGATAGATTCAGAATTGGTTACTTGACTAGAAAATACGCCATGTTCATCTTACCTTTCATCACCACACTAAGAGAAGGCCTTGAAGCTGTTGTCTTCGTTGCTGGTGCTGGTATCACCACTAAAGGCTCTAAGGCTTCTGCTTACCCATTGCCAGTTGTTATCGGATTGGTTGCTGGTATCACTGCCGGTGTACTACTATACTACGGTGTCTCCTATACTTCCATGCAAATCTTTTTGATTGTGTCCACTTGTATCTTATATTTGATCTCTGCAGGTTTGTTCTCAAGAGGTATTTGGTATTTTGAGAACTACGCCTTCAATAAGGCTACTGGTGGTGATGCGTCTGAATCTGGTGATGGTAATGGTTCCTATGATATCACTAAAACGGTTTACCATGTGAATTGTTGTAATCCAGAGCTTGATAACGGGTGGGATATTTTCAACGCTTTGTTAGGATGGCAAAACACCGGTTACATTGGTTCTGTTTTAGCTTACAACTTATATTGGTTGGTTTTAATCTTCGTCATTGCTTTGATGTTGTTTGAAGAAAAGACTGGTCATTTACCTTTCGCCAAAAACTTAACATTGGTTAGATTAAACCCAATGTATTATGTCAAAAACAAGAAGAAGCTTGAACTAACTGAAGAAGAAAGAACTAAGCTATTTAAAGATGCTCAAGCTTTAGAATTTGCTGAAGATGGTGAACTGAAAGAAGGCGCTAAAACAACAACTCTTGCTGCCCAATAGACTGTTGCCAATGAATATATTATGGTTATTATAATTTCTAAGAACGTAGTTCAGGAAAACCTTCTATTTTGATCAAGCGCTAACACACTAAGAGCAGCAGTTAGCACAGGGTGAAGTCAAGATTCGAACTTACTTTTTCAGTAGTTTTGAGGTTGCGGAGTACCGCATAAGGTGGAAAATGACCAGGCAATAGGAAACATGGGGGCTTTTCGGTCTCTATCAGTCAAAGAAAAGTGGTTTATTCAGGCCTCTCTAATTTGTAATAAATCTATACATAGTTCTATTTACTCGGAGTAACTTTAATAACTTAACTGAAATCTGGGAGCTTCAAATACTCAATGTGCTTTATCAGTTGGATCGATTTTGAAGATTTTATCCGGATTCAAGATTCTCAAAGGATCCAAGCTTAGCTTTAATTTTCTCATAACATCTATAGTTTCAACTCCCAATTCATCCTGCAAAGAGTCCCTCTTTGAGTATCCAATACCATGCTCACCAGAACAGGTACCTTCATAATACAGACTTCTATCAACCATTCTTTTTACAAGGGCCATTGCCCTATCAGTGTCTTTAGCGTCATACATCACCAGACAGTGGAAATTACCATCACCGACATGGCCAACAATAGTTGTGTATAACCCTGTTTGTTTAGTATCTTCCACTGTTTCTTCAATCATTCTTGACAAGTTTGAGATTGGAACAGCAACATCTGTGGACCAAATTTTGACATCTTTTGAAACCTGTGCCCTTCCATAATCAATTGATGACCAAAAAATTGATTTCCTAGCACTCCAAAGTTCTTCTTGTTCATGCTGGTTTTTAGCAAAATAGAAGTTGTAGTTATTGTTCTTCTTACTGATTGCCTTCACTTCATTAGTAATTTCTTTTAGGATTCTCTCATTGTGACTTCCCAATTTGAAGAACAATGTTGGCTTTTCGTCCCATTTTCTTGAGGTCTGACCAGAATAATTGATACAAGACATCATCCTTTCATCTAATAGTTCGACTGCATTTGGTTGAATACCATTTTGGATCAATTGTGTGACAGAGTTAGTTGCATCAACAATTGAGTTGAAAGAGGCGACGACAACTGTTTCATATTTCGGTTTAATGTGTAATTTCAAAGTAGCTTCAGTAACTATCCCCAAAGTACCCTCACTTCCAATAAAGAGAGATGTCAGGTTATAGCCGTTTGAAGACTTTTTTGGCCTTCTTTTAGTTTTGATCACAGAACCGTCGGCCAATACAACAGTCAAGTTAACAACATTTTCCTTCATTGTACCATAACGACTAGCGTTCGTACCAGAGGCACTACAACCAACACTTCCTCCAATCTGTGCGCCTGGACCCGGATCTGGACCAAACAATAATCCATATTGGCTGACTGCTTCGTTGATTTCTTGCCAAGTAACACCAGCCTGAACGGTGATATCCAAATCATCTTTATTTATGCAGACGATCTTGTTCAAGCGTGAAAGATCAATAACTATTCCTTTTCTAGTAGAAATATATTGGCCCTCAATTGAAGTACCACCTCCATAAGGCAAGATAGGAATCTTGAATTCATGAGCGATCTTCAAGACTTGGGAGACTTCTTCTGTTGAACCAGGGTACACAATCAATTTAGGACGCTGATCGTCAGTGGGAGGATGGAGTGTATACTCATTAGTCGAGTGATGCTCAATATCATTGGCACTTTCAGAGATATGATCAGGCCCCAGCAATATCAACAACTTCTCTTTTGCCAGATCGAAATCCCATTTGGTTCCATAGTTGGGGGCAGGGAGATCATTCAGGGAAGTTTTGGAAGAATGGGGGAATAAAAACTCAGGAGGAGAAGAAAGGGTTTGGTTCATAGCTAAATAGAATCCCATAAGCCCACCAGCAACGACACCAACAGCAATTCTTAATCTGGTTGCAGTCGCTGATGTGGATGATGACTTTGAAGATTTGGTAACTGAGGCTCTCACAATCTGACCGGTGTTAAACGACCTTCTGAGGGTCTGCTGTATCCGCAAATAGCTCAGCGACACACGCATAGGGTGCCTGGAAAACATTTGAGCCGGGACCCTTGGTGATTATTCCAATATATAAGCAGATTCAAGACCCCAGATTCTGATGATTCTCCGTTTGTCTAAAGCTACTTTTCTATCACAGACCGTTTTCGCGATACCAACACTAATTAAAGACACATAATATATAGTCCAATATCTCTGTTGATTGGATGATCTCTCTCTGTAATGAGAGCTAGCAAGGTAAGTAAGCGCTTGATAACCCATAGATCTCTCATCACTCTACTCATTTGTGAAAACACACTGTGGCGAATACCTTTCTAACCCTGTCTATTGTTATTGTTACTGTCATTGGAGACAAAAATCACCACAAAATTGCCTATAGAACCACTAATAACTCCAAAATAAAATACTAAAGTATATAAAATAAAGTGAGAAACCTATCTAAAAAACTATTATCGATATCATGGCACTATTTTAACAAACATCTAACAATTTTTCAGACTGAAGAAATCTAGAGATTTCAGTCGTTTCGGGAAACTTCGAACGCTGCTCTGACACGAAAGAAAAGACAACATTTTAACAAATCATCATGTGATCAATTCTCAAATGACAGAAAATCATCAAAATTTTCTGAATTTCTTTCGTGTCAGATTCGCCAATTCACCCGGCACCGGAATTCTCACCTCCCCATAACCGGGCCGGAATTACCCAGTTGTTCCTCCAAGCTTTTCCTTGGACTGGGCCTAGCTAAAACCGCCAAACCTGTCAAAGAAAAACATTGAAGAGGAAGCGACGGTGGGAATCTTTGTAAACAAAGTAAACGAGAGCCGAATTCAAAGCTGAATTCAACGATTTTAACTAGGATACATGAACACAGTTCGCTGATTAGTGGGTTCGAACCAGGATGTTCCGTCCGATCCCAGAACGCTAGTGAATCCTCATCTGATTAGCCATCTGCAGCCATAGTGCTTGATTGAAGTGCTGTGTTTTTGGGTAGAGTCGACAATCAAACACTCAGAAGGGCTACTTTGCGCTACTGCAGATGAGATGTGAGAGACAGTTGGGTTTGTGGCTCTGATGGGGGCGTTTCATTGAACCAGAAAGTACCTCTGTTTGTTCCTTGATTCTACTTGAACAAGAAGAGTTTAATATTTCACCATTGCTCACACACTTTCAACCAGAAAACCACCAATTCCCAGTCAGAAATCACTACAAACTTTTATCATTAAGCGCCGATGCTCTCAATCCTAAACTCTAGTTACTATGATGGTCTATCCTATTATAAATACATCCTTGATTCCTTGGGCGAAATGAATCAGTTTTTATGATGATAGAGCTGACCACTTCACTTTCCTTCTACAATGACAGATCAAGAAAAGTCACAGATTGTTGTTGATGTCTTCTCTGGAGACATAGATTCTGACATCCATGAAGAGCCAACAAAACCTTTTTCTAAATGGAGATATTTTTTCTTGAATGTTGACCAGAACCCTGATAACGATACCATTTTTGACGGGGAGCCGTACACTATCGACACATTGTTAGAGTACGAGAATGATCAAAGACTAGACAAGGCCAATGCGCCAACTTGGAAGAAAGTGGTTGGATTTATCTGCGATCCCATTTTTCTGCCCCCAGCCGAAAGAAAATACCTTTTAAAAGTTGACTTCTTCATCTTCTTCTATGCTATTTTGGCTTGTTTCATCAAGTACTTGGATCAAACCTCTGTCAACAATGCATATGTTTCTGGTATGAAGGAAGATTTGAACATGTATGGTGCGAATGATTACAACTTGTTGACGACATACTTCAACATTGGCTATCTATCATTCTCCATTTTGATGGCTACAACTATCAAGTACATTAGACCAAGTATCGTTTTACCAACTTGTGAGATTATATGGACAGTTGTTGTCATGGTACAGGCCGGTGTTAAAGATAAAGAGACCATTTTCGGACTGAGGGTTGTTCAAGGCGCTTTAGAAGCCTCTTCGTTTCCTGGGTTAACTATGCTTATCGGTGAATACTATGACGTTGAGAGTTTGGGCAAAAAAATGTTCATGATGAATGCTACCAGTAGTATCGCATCCATGTTTTCAGGTTATATCCAAGCTGGGGCGTACACAAACTTGAATGGAAAGAACGGTTTGGCTGGCTGGAGATGGGTCTTCTTAGTTGATGGGTTCATTTCGATACCAATTTCACTAATTGGTTTCTTCACAATTCCAGATTTCCCACAGAACACAAAAGCCCCTTGGATGTCAAAAAAAGATAGACAGTTCGCATTGGCTAGAGCTAAACGTCATCAAAGAGTGAAACCAAGACCAATGACCCCAAAATCCTTTTTGAAAGCTTACACGAACTGGAAACTATGGGTGTTCTTAGGCCCGTATGCGATTGGTGTTCTGGGTTCAAACCATACCAGTTACTTTGCTCTATACTTGAAAGGTTTGAAGAAGTATACGGTTCAGCAAGTGAACTTAATCCCAACTGCTCAAAGCGGGTGGGCCTTTGTTTCTATGTTCTTGTTTGGTGCTATTAGTGATTATTTTGAAAATCGTGTGATCCCAATCACAATCCTAGGTTGTATTGGTATGACCAGTACCATCATTTTATCTATTTGGGATGTTCCATTTGGTTTGAAGATCTTTGCATTTATATTTGGTGCTGGTGCAACTGGACAGACTCTAGTTATCAGTTGGTTCGCTCAGACTTATTATGATGAGCCTGATTTGAAAGCTATCAACATTGGGACTGGTAATACGATCGTCTATGCATTCAGTGCGTTCTTACCATTAGCTATTTACAAGACAAAGGATTCTCCAAATTTCCCATACGGTTATAAGATCTCATTCATGTTCTATGCCCTGGGTATTATCTTTACCTGGATCTTTTGGTACACTGCGCGTCATCACAACAGAACTAGAGAGGCTCGAAAACTTACTGAGAAAGAATCTGCGGGAAACAATGATACCAGTAGTGAGTCTGTTCACTCTGTTACAGTATTACATGAGAGAAAGCAATAAAGAATATAAATTGTAGTTAGATGAGTAATCCCGAGGTACGTGTACTTCTAGAATCATTCAGAATACAAATTATTTATACCAAACAAACATGTACGAGTATTTATTAATTAAAACATATTAAAAGACTTAGACCTTCTGTTCACGTTCTGGAGTTGCACTACTTTCTTCTGCTGTATCCACTTCTTCAACAAACGAAGCAATATTCTTTTTTCTATTTATTACTTTGACGATGTGCCAGAACACCCATGTTAAAATGATACCCATACCAAAGTAAATAATAGAAATCTTGTAACCCAGTGGGTAATTAGGACCGTCTGAGTTCTTGAAAACCTTCAATGTGACAAAGGCATTGAACGCATAGATGAAAGTATTACCTAAACCTATATTGACAGCCTTCAAATCTGGTTCATCCCCAAAAGTTTCTGCAAACCAACTCATGAATAAAGTCTGTGCAGACAAAGTTCCATACACCAAAATGAAACCAGTGATCAACAAACCGAATGGAATATGCCAGATCGACAATAAAATACAACCAAACAAACCCAACACAAGATTCACCGTGATCCAAATAGGTCTGTTACCAGTGTAGTCTGATGCAGCACTGAAGATCAACATAGAGACAAACTGCCATCCATTACCACCAGTAGGGATCAAATTGACCTGTTCAACGGTGTATTTTCCAGTACCTTTCAAGTATAAGGAGAAATAACTACTACTGTTGACACCTAGAGAAACACCCAAGTAGAGAATAACAAACAGCCATAACTTCCAGTTTAGTGCTGTTCTTAAGATAACTTTAACCGTCATTGGACTTGGTTTGACCCTATTAGATGCTTTATATCTAGCAAGAGCAAATTGTCTATCTTTCTTGGTCATCCAATGAGACTTTGAGTTATGTGGAAAATCTGGTAAACAATAGAATCCAACAAAAGCAACTGGGATTGAGATGAAACCATCGACTAAGAAGACCCATTTCCAACCTGGAAGACCATATCTACCATTCATAGTGGAGTAAACACCTGCTTGGATATAACCTGCGAACATTTTAGCGACAGCACCAGTGGCATCCATCATGAACATTCTCTTACCCAATCCTCTTTTATCATAGTACTCACCAATAAGTAAACAGAGACCTGGAAAAGAGGATGCTTCGATGATACCTTGAAACAGTCTTAGAATGAAAATGGTTTCTTTATCTTTTGCAACAGCCATGATCATGACCAAAAAAGTCCATAAAACCTCACAAAGTGGTAATAAGAAACTAACTCTGACGTACTTCATCAATATAGCTAGTGGAACAGAGCATGCTAAGTAACCAATGTTGAAGTAGGTGGTCAATAAGTTATAATCATTTGAGCCGTACATATTCAAATCTTCTTTCATACCGGAGACAAAAGCATTGTTGATATTGTTTTGATCTAGGTATTTGATGAAGCATGCGAAGATGGCATATATAAAGATGAAGAAATCAATCTTAATTAAGTATTTTCTTTCAGAAGGTGGATAGAAGATTGGTTCCCAGAAGAAACCGATGACTTTTTTGTATAGTGGGAAAGTATTTCTATCAGGGATGAGATGGTCTTCGTAGCTCAATATAGTATCAATATTATATGGCTCGCCATCAAACAACGTTTCGTTGATCTCATGACCAGGGACATTTAGGAAGAACTCTCTGAGTTTGGATTGAGGTTCATAGTGATACTCTCTCTTGTAGTTGGCAGTGACAGTATCAAAACTGGTTTGATCATCCGATGCATACGGATCAGCTTCAACCCCAACTTCAACGATGTCTTTTTCCGAAGCGTTAGAGTTGGACATTATAATTCGTTTGGCCAGTCAACATTTGCACACGTTAGGTTGGGTATCAAGAGAAGGGTTCAGGAAGGTTTTATAGGCGAAGGAGTTTAATTGTACCACTAGAGCCACCTTCACAGTTTTGCTGCTTGCACTAAAAGCCAGAAATGGATCAATGCAGCCTCCAGAAGAATCAGGAGCCATGCGCCTCTAATTTACTGCCATAGTCAGTGGTATGGGAGACGGTTTATTGTATCAGTGAAGACAGATGACAACTGAGCACAGACACAATCCACAATGAATATAACGAGTGTGGACAAATACCAAGCCTCTGACAGCAGCACTGATTTTCAAGGAGGAAGTAGAGACAAGTTGTTGGCTCGCTTGGCCACTCTTAGCTCGTGCTCACACACAAGCATCATGTTACTCCAAGGCTGCCTGCGCGGGTCGTTTTGAGTAGATCTATTGTTGATGATGATTTCAACTAAAATTCCATGCTTTAAAGGGTCCAAACTCCCCATATGATCTAACAGCCTGTTCGTTTGTCATAATACAGTCGCATCGTTTGAGCATACCGCTTTTACTACTTTCTTCTCTCTGTTTCCTGTTTTTGATCGGCAAAAAATGTGTTCACCTCTTTGCGTCAAACAGCCATGGTAGGAGGTCTAGCAGCGCAGCGACTAATACACCGAAAGCAGGAACATCGGAGCGCTCTTCGTCTGAGATCTCGTCAGTGAAGTGTAGTCATCACCATGCCGAATTAGTTGAACTGTGTGGTTGCTTGAAGACAGGTGATTACTGATTACTGCTTACTCGTTGTTTATGGGAATATGGGTTATCTTTGAATGGATTATGTACAATGAAAGGTCGCACAGTCCATGAAACTAAAATATATTAGTGTACGTAACATCAAAAATCAAAGTGAGCAACAGCGAGTAATTGTGAGTAGTACACACTGCACTCGTTATGTATGTATTTGAGAGGTCAGATTATTATCTAAAATTCATAATAAGATAAGATGATATAAGCATTCCTAGAACTGATAGCACATCATACTATCATTTTCATGCCCAAGTTACAAAGCATCAATTCTTGACAGATGTATGAGATTTCGAATCAAGTACTGTTTCAATCTTGATACACTGGACGGTCAAGATCATAGCCCTCCGTGGTTCTGCCATATGTAGAGCCACCTAGCCTGCTGACTGGCTTCAATTTCTCAATATCAATTGTATTGAGCTCCTTATTGATCAAATCTTCACGAACATGAAACTGAACCCCTTCCACAATGAAAAGCGACCCTGTTTTTCTTTCAGGATCTACTTTGGAAAACCAGTCATGATGGTGTAAGAGTTTTGCTTCTATTGAAAACCCACTCTCGTGAACATATGGTGCCTCTACCTTGTCTGATTTCTCAGCAGTTAATCCGCTCAGCTTCCATTCATCAACGCCATGTGGTGCATTAATCGACGTGTAGTTAGCAGCCTCAGCAAACCATTCACTAATGATATTGATGGTTAACTCACCGGTCTCCAGGATGTTTTTGGCTGTATCCTTTTCCAAACCTTGACCTTGGGAGATCCCAATGACAAACACTGGAGGATCTGAGTTCACAACGGTGAAATAGCTGAATGGGGCCAAGTTGTGTTCATTGTTTGCACTAGTAGTAGACACAAGACCAATTGGCCTAGGAACAACTGCAGAGATCAATAACTTGTAGTTATTCACCGATGGTCTCCCTTCAGCATAGGGATCAATGCTTATTTTCGCTTTCGTGGATACCTGTTTGTCATTGAGTGCACCATCTTCTTTCTTCCAATGCGGATTAGGCGATTGTAGTTTGGTAAACTTGTATTCTTCCTGCTTCTCAAGGGAGTTGCTCATTGTGGTACTGTCTAGAGGTATTTCATAGGACGAGGGCCGGCACAATTGAGAAGCCTTTCGTTGGCTTCAGGTAAGAGCTCTTTGTTTGTTGATAAAGCGAGCTCGCGATTTTGACCGGATTGAGCGATGAGCGATAAAGAGATCTAAACAACTATGGCGTTTTTTCTAATACTCACAGAGACATGAATAGTAAACAAAGATCAGTTGTGACTTGATGAGACCATTTTCTTTGACACGATACCACTGAAAGACCCCTGAAATTTGAATCAAGCTGCCATTTTCCAGCGAAGATACCAAATACTTTCATTAGTCTAGAACAATGACCCGTGACTTCAACATCAAGTCCATCGCTATAATTGGTGGTGGTTACTCGGGTCTATCTACCCTCGCTGACCTTCTTTTCACTTCTGTAGATGGTGTTTCCACTTTAACAACTGGGAAGAGACCTTCGAATCCTGCTTTTGAGTCAATCAAATTATTCGAACAGACGTCAAGGGTCGGAGGAGCATGGAACTACTCTAAAGACCCTGATGCCGATTTCCCACCTCAAGAAGTTCTTGAGAAGAAAAAGTATTGGGAACCAAAGGATATCATTATTCAGAAAGTATCACAAAATGACGATCTCGAGGATCAAGAGTACGTTTGGGCAAACAGTGCTGTCTATGAACACTTGCATACAAATATCTCTGGTCATTTCATGACTTTGAGCACATTGCCTGAAAAGAAGTACCCACAACGTGAGTTCAGTCCATTCATCACACACAAAGAAGTATTGAGGATCCTACTAGACTTCATTGAGAAGTATGAACTGGACGAACACATCAACTACAATTCATCTGTGAAGAATGTTATCAAAGACTCTAATGGGAAATATCAGTTGACTATTAGAAAAACTGACTTAGTTACTGGTGAGCAATCTTGGTCCACAGAGTCATTTGATGCCATTGTAGTTGCCAGTGGCAGGTTTCAATACCCACACATTCCAAAGATTCCACGATTGGCTGAATATAATGCAAGATACCCTGGTGTTATCAGTCATGCAAAGAGCTTTAGAAGAGCTTCTGATTTTGCTGGTCAAAAAGTTGTTCTTGTTGGTTCAAGTGTGAGTAGTATAGGTGTCCTCGAGTACCTGAAGCCTGTTGCGGAAGAGATTTATATATCGAGAAGAACTTTCAAACCAGCGGTCACTGCTGCTCAAAAGCATTTTAACAGAGCTTTCAGCGAAGATGGGGTGAACCAAGTAGGAGAGATTATTGATATTGACGTTGAGAACAACATCATCAAATTTAAGAGTGGTGAGTCAGTTTCCAACATTGACAAGATAATGTTTGCTACTGGATACCATATTCACTATCCTTTCTTTGAAGAGTTGTCAAAGACAAATGAGAATATTGTTAAAGTCGAGAAATACAATGGTGACCAAAGATCCCTGGTTTCGAACTTGTTCCACTTTATCTTCACCATTGGCGAGCCTACAATTGTTCATGTCGGTGTGCCGTCATCTCCTTTCTTTGTTTCGGCAGCCGAGGCACAGGGTGCTGCCGTTGCTGGTGTCTGGTCGAATGCGAAAGAACTGCCTGACATTGAATCACAAAGACAGTGGTATGTTGATAGAATCGAACAGACCAAGCAACAGAGAATCACATACCAGTACGAGTCGCGCAATGCCAAGCCAGAGATAGACTACTTATATGCGAACTTCTTCCCAAGAGAAAGACCCAATCCTTCCATTCGTGTGGACCCAGACCTCTTTGATAAGGAGAGAGACATTTGGGAGGAGATTTATTACAAGTTTGCCAACGGTGAGATTCCCGAAGACTATGTTTCCAAGGTCGATACTTCTGGTATTTAGAGAAGAGTAAATAGAGCACATTTTATAACGAGAATGAGGATTTAAGTACAAAGAGTTTTAGAACACTTATTTGACGATTTATTGCTCTGTAATTATCAACAAAGTTTTTGATCGCAACGTAAACAAAAAAAATAAACAGACACAAAAAGACGCAAAAAGAGTAGAAGTCGCCCAAAAGCTCTCGGACCAAGGATTGTCTGGCAAAGAATGTCGCAGAAAATAGGAGCAAGCAGGAAACAGAGAGTGCACTCCTTTCCAAGGCTCTACGTTTGCTATTTACTGCGATCATCCCCAAAACCAAACTCTTTCTATATTGGATCAACACCAGACCCAGTACGAGTAAGTCATCGCATATGAAGCTTATCTTAAAAAGTGACTAATTGCTAACAATCAAGACCGCAGAGACTCAGACAGCACAATGGAGAACTAACTGCGGGTGCTTACAAAACAAAGAGAAAGGGGTACAGGCCGTGGGAAATGGTGATGGTTGTGTATGGATTTCCTAGTAAGATAGCTGCTCTACAAGTAAGTTTCGATACCTGACTCCCTGTTTATGTTTCTCACAGGCTAACACTATAAAATAGTTTGAACATGCATGGCAACATCCGTATCAAACACGGCATATTGATAAAGTGCATAGAATAAGTTCCAGCAGAACAGCGGGCAGATCTCTGCACCATAAGTTGGGTAACGCAAGATTACTACTAAATTCAAGTTTCTTCCAGAATATGAATCTGCAAGTGCATTTATTCAATGCAGAAGTTTATAAGACATGGCTTGCTGATAAGTTTGGAATAGTGCTGAACAATGAACTCGTGAGCATTGATCATTATCATGTTGATCAGCGTGATGATGCTACCAACATGAAGAATGTAGTGGATTTCACACAGAGAAAGATGGAACAAGATGACAGAGTACTGGAAAAGTATAAGAACATTTTAAAGAGAGGAGAGCACAGTTGTAAATTCTGCCACGATGAGATCAATTACATTCATCAAAACGAGTTCCCTTTAACTGCAATGTGCTATCATGATGATTGTGAGCATGTATCTCATCTATCGTGCTTGAGCCATGTCTTTAAGGAAGAAACAGCCCGAAAACTAGAAGCATCATCACAACAAACACAAAGGATAAAGGACAAACTGGTAACACCGAGAAGTAATCTCATACCCAAAAAGGGCTCTTGCCCTGCTTGTAAGAAACCACTGATCTGGACATTTGTTGTTAGATACGCTACTCTTACAAGACTAATTATAGGATACGATGGTAAACAACCAGAGTTAGAGGATGAGCAACCTCTGGACGATGAAAATATATTATAGGACATTAGAATCATGTATTTATAGCCCCACTATAGAAGTACGATATTTCTATATTCTAATCGACCATGGTTGGTCTAATGTAACTCCCGGATTTTTGATAATTGTATGGGTGGTTTCAACATCAATGTTTGCATTCCAGATTTCTTCACCTTGAGTAACAAGTGCACTTTTAACATTCTTCTGGCCCAGCAAGATAATCTTTTCAATTTTATTCGTAGGTTTCAAATCACCTGATATGATTTCACTAGTGATTTCCCTGTCTTTGATTTGGAAACTAATGTATAAGTATTTACCTTCTTCATAATCAAAGGTTTCACCATCATCGATGTATAATTCACCGCTGGCTGTTCCATCTTCATCAACGGCAATAACTAGAGTGTATGGATCATATTTCATCAATTTAGATGATCTTCTATATCTATCTTGTCTAGGAGTGATAGAACCGCTTCTAATAAAAATAGGAATCTTGTTCAATGGGGCATCCACCTCATGCTCACCTTTACGCTGATAAACTTCGTATGTCTCATAATCATAATAGACCTTATCATCTGGGAAACACACCACGGTGGAGGTAGCACCTTCTTCAGTAACAGGTTTAACCAGTAGATTACCTAGGAAAAATTCATCATCGATTTCAAAGAGTTCTTCAAGATCGGGGTATTTGAAGAACAACGGCGTCAAGATAGCAGAACCGTTGATTGATGATTCATAGAACTTGGTGTAAAGTAGTGGTAATAGTTGATAACGGATTCTAATCGCATCTCTTATGTGTGAAGTGTATGGTTCTCCAGGAACCCAAGGCTCTCTTCTTCTTGAATCGATATGGGCATGTGCTCTAAAGAATGGATACCAAATTCCAGTTTGATACCATCTTGTCAATAGCTCCTTTGACGGATTACCAAAGAACCCACCAACATCAGCACCGGAGAAAGGCATACCGACCACGTTTTGTGTCAACACCATTGGGATAGAAATCTTCAAGTACTCCCATTTAGACATGTTGTCACCAGTCCACATTGCTGCGGATCTTTGCGAACCAGAGTAGTAAGATCTAGTTAGGATGAAAGGTCTCTTATTGACATATCTTTCTTTCAAAGCTTCATAAGTCGCTTCGTGATATGTCAAACCATATATGTTATGATCTGATCTGATCTCAACATCACCGTATGTGATTGCATCTTTTGGAGTTGATGTTTCCGGACCAGAGAAAACGGAAGGTTCATTCATATCATTCCAAATGTGTAAATTGGTAGCATTTCCAGAGAAATCAGTACCATTTCTAAAGAGATATGTCCAATGGTCAACAGCTTTTGGATTGAAGGTGTCAATCCAAACAGATTCACCTGGCCAACAGTGTCCTTTGAAATCATCTCCATTCTTGTTGGAAATAACAAGTTCTTTCTTCTGCAGTTCTGTTGTAACAGAATAATCAGTTTTGAAATGAGGATCAATAATGGCCACTAGAGTTCTACCAGTTTCGTCCAATTTTGTCATCATTCTTTCAGGATCTGGGAACAATTCTTTTTTCCAGGTGAAATATTTCTTTGAATCAGTATATTCAACGTCTAACCAGATGACGTCGTATGGTATTTCATATTTATCCATGTTTTCAGTTATGGATAAGACATCTTCCTCATCATTATAATTCCATCTACATTGGTGATAACCTAATGAAAACAGTTGTGGAAGTTGGACATTACCAGTCAGACCAGCATAGTTTTTGGTGATTTCTGCTGGTGTTTCAGCAATCAAGATAATGATATCAATAATACCATTCTCGGAGATCCAATGAGTCTTGGTCGAACCTGATGTTGAAAGCACGCCATCAGACTGTTGATGTTCTTTTTTGATGTCAACATAGGTATCAGCACCATTAATCCAGAAAATACCAGCAGACAAACCCGGTTTATGAGCAACTAGTAATGGGATAGTACCATACATTGGTAATCTCGAATCTGTTTCATATTCGAAGATATCAACATTATACAAACGGTATGGTTCGGATTGTGATGTGTCTTTCAAGGATAGAGTATCTGCATGTTCTGGGATTCCATAAACATATTTGAAGCCTTCTAAAGTGACATCAAGTGCAACTGATTCGGGACCAAAAGGTAATGAGTCGTCTTTTGAATCTTTGAAATCATCACTGAAACTATTGAAATCCGATTCTTCAGGATATAGGTTTGATTCATTTGCATCTTTATCTCTGAAATGTTCAAAATTGAAAAAAGATCTATCATTTAAAATTATCTGTTCCGCACCATCGTATTTAATGGTGATTTGGAACTTTTGAGTGTCTATATGGGCAGAATACTGGGATCTTTCACCGTATGTGATTGTGAATTTACCATCCTGTAACTGTGACAGTTCGTACTTCATTGATCTTTGAGGCTCCCCATTGAAAGCGTACTTCCAGGAATCAGCGTATCTTTCTTTGTTCAGTAATTTATTATCCCACTTTATATTGGAACGGTCTTCATCGACTTTCAATCTGATGTTATCGTTCGTCAATATCTCAATTTCAAAAGGCAACCTGATAATGGTGTCGTTCAGTTTCTTGTTGATGTCACCAGTTATGACCGATTCACCGAACTTCAGACTGCTTTCGTCAATTGAATAATAGTTGTGTGCCGTTTCCGATATTTTCGAAGCGTAGTGCCTGTTTCTATTGCAAAAACCAGATTGATCACATCTCTTAAATAACTCCTTCTTCACCGCCAATGAGGCATGAAAAAGCGAGAAGACCAGCAGTACGACCTGGAATACCCTCATTGTGATTACTCAAAACGTGTGTCAGCTCGAGTAAGGACCGGATGCTTTAAAAGCTGTGTGTTTCTGGTGTTTTTGTTGAATCTCTCGGTGAGTTGACAGATATTTGATTTGGCTAAATAAAGAAGAACTCACGTGACAGTAGATTTTTATAGGCGCACTGCAAAAAAGACTACAACAACCATTTATCTATGAAGTGATGGGGAACTGCTTGTGGGATCACGGCTTGTTGGATGATCAATAGTAAGTGAAGTGAAGATGACGAACACCACCAAACCCAAAAGAGAACCAAAGGTGCAAAAAGACTCTACGAAGAAGGACCATCAGTTCATTGTCAATAAGAGAACAAATAAAAGCCTGCTAGACAAAATAATCAAAGAGTTTGAGACCCAGGAACCAGTGAAAGAAGACAAAAACAAGAGACCAAGAACCAATGCTCGCTTCTTGAGCAATATAATGAAGAACACACAATTCCAGAACAAAAGGATGGAGAAAGATAAAAGATCAACCAAAGAACAATCAAAGACTGACCCAGCTACTGCTGGACTTAATAGAAGAAAGGGCAAAGTGGAAGCACATATAAACTATTCAAAACTCACTCCAAATTAGTTCAATTTCATGGAGATGATACACTAAAATGGTTCTTTAAGGAGGATGAGAAAACTATCATAATCCGAAAAGGCGCTATTAAAGCAGCGAGGTCCATTTATTTTACTCGAGAAACTTACAGAGATATCGAAAGAAAAGTTACCCATTACAGAGAAGATCAAGGATGCGGTATTGAGTGATGGTATACAGAAACTGAAGAATGTTCATGAATTGGGTATAGTGCATGGTGATATCAAATATGATAACGTACTCATTGTGTATCAAATCGGTACCACCACCGATTTGAGTTTTGGAAAGAATGGATGAATATGAGTCTGACTGAGGGGCTGTTTTCTGAGCTGCTATCGATCCTCTGTGAGCTGGCTACGTCTATGCCATTACAAAAGTACCATGCACCGAGTTTCAGTGTCCGATTCTGAGCTATATAGTTTCAAAAAGATGAGAGGAGCTATCCACTTAGATGGTAATGAGTACTCCTTTTACATTTTCATGATAATTCTTAGAATGATCTCACTATAGATCATTTTGTGAGTTCGCTGCCAACGTGCTCAATTAGTGATGAGTGGTATCGGAGGCAATGCCATGGTTGGAAGGGCACTGAGTCGAGTGGATCATTCAGAAGACTGAGCTTCCGTTGCGGTGATAGTTGGCTATGTCTGAATAATTGGTAGTGAATAAGAACCTGTAGCAAAACCCTTGGTGGTTCGATTGCACGTTCTCGATTTAAGAGATGGATTTACTACTGGAGAGTATATTATCTTGGAATTAGTTATTTCACAGTAGACATTACTTAGATTTTTAAGAATAAGTGTAAGCTTGGAGAGGCAAATTCTATGGTAGATGGTACATGCTGTGTGACAAAGTTTCATTTTATTCCTTTCTAAACAGCGGTAAATGAATGAGTAAATGCGTCCTCTTGAAACGAATACTCCGGCAGTACTCCCACCAGCAAACAATACTATTTTGAATGTTCTAGTGGAATCATTCTAGATTATCCTATGAACTACCATAAAAATGTCATATCTATCTTCTGCGCTCTTTCAGATTTTTCAATTAGCCGTATATCATCACTCTTCACCAAGAACAACTCAAGAACAATCAAAGCAACTCAGAAATGATGAAGTGTCCAGGCACAGGAACACCTTCGTCATGAGCATTATCCCCAGCTAAGCTGAACAAAACAAGACATATTGCCCTTGTAATCAACCCAACCACACTGTGGCTGACAGGAAGACATATAAAAAGTGCCAACTAGCCATCTTGTTCAGCTTGACGCTCTCAACTGGAAACACCAACCAATTGACAACTTCCATAACAATGTCTGTTAAGAACTTGACTCCAAACACTACCTATAAGCTCGGAACCTCCTATGACATTCCAGCGATCGCTTTAGGTGTTTGGCAAACACCAACAGAAGGCGATGTTGCGGAAAACATCGTCTACGATGCCTTGAACGTGGGTTATAGACACATTGACTCTGCACAAGCCTACCATAACGAGGCTGAAGTCGGTAAAGGGATCCAGAAATGGCTGAAAGAGAACCCATCCCGTAAGAGAGAAGACATTTTTTATACTACCAAGGTTTTCAGACATGGTTATGAGAATACTTTGAAATCAGTACAAGAGAGTTTCGACAAGGTTAAGGATCTGAAATACATTGATCTTGTCTTGGTCCATAACCCTAGATCCAATAAGAAGCTTAGATTAGAAACTTATAAAGCTTTGCAAGAGTTTGTTGACAGAGGTTTGGTTAGATCAATTGGTGTTTCAAATTGGGGTATCAAGCATCTGGAAGAACTGTATGCTTGGGAAGGTTTGAAGCACAAACCTACCGTCGACCAAGTTGAATTACATCCTTTCTTAGTCAGACAAGAATTGACTGATTATTTGAAACAACACAACATTATCGCTGAGGCCTATTCACCATTGACTAGAGGTCAAAGATTAGATGACCCCACTTTGATCAAAATTGCTGAGAAGTATAACAAGTCAGTTGCTCAGATCTTGATTAGATGGTCATTACAGAGAGGTTATGTCACATTACCAAAAACTGTCAGCCCAGAAAGACTAAGAGAAAACTACGATGTTTATGATTTCGAACTATCTGACGACGATTACGAAGCCTTGACTAAACTAGATGAAAACTTCATCTTGAGTCAAAAATTCGGTGATCAATTGTACTTCAATGACATTACAGACGAGGAGTACCAAAAGCAATGGGCCTAGGTATATTTAGATTATATTTATGTATCCATCTAATTTAGAAAATTCCATCATTTCTTCCCAAAGAAATTCAGCAGAGAACTTTGCTTCGCAGCTGCATTTGTCTTAGCTTTTTTTGTAGACTGCGAGCTCGTCAGAGGCGTGGAAGCCCTTGCTTTCGGTTTAGGCTTAGCCTTCTGTGGAGCATCACGCTTCGTAACAATATATCCGTCTTCATCTACGTAGGTAGTGATACTTTCTTTAGGTTCATCTTCAGCTGTCTTCGATTCCTTTGAAGGCGAAGACCTTTGTGCTTCTTTTAAGGATTGTGATTGTGATTGCGATTGTGACTGTGAGAATGAACTATTGAAAATATCTTCAAGATCATCCATCTTTCCTTTTTGAAGTGTTTGCACCTGTGGCGCAGTACTCTCTTTGTCATCTTGCTTCTTTTCTTCTTTGGATTGAGATGCTTTCTCTTCGTGTTGCTCTTCTGTAGTTTCAATCAAGTCATCATCATCATCAAACATACTTTCTAGTTCCTTTTGCTTCTTCAGTCTTTCCTCTTTCTCAGCTTTCTGTTTAGCAGTGAACTCAGTATCATTTAGGTCAGCATCTTCAACGATTTCCTGAACTGAAAGCGCAGGTTCTGTCTTTGACTTTCTGTATATAGACTCATTCTTTGGTTTGGGAGGCTCTTTTGTCAAAGATCTTCCTATTGTAGGCTGTTTTGGCTGATTGACTTTATCAGATTCAGCTTGTCTTTGTCTAAACCTTTCCAGCATTGAGCCCGACTTCAAGCCAAGATCAGGTTCCCCGGCCTTCTTCTTAGATCCAACAGCAGATGGTATATTCGAGGCATTTGTAGTTGATCTTGAAGGGACCGCACTCGACGTGGATGATGTTTGCTGAGCAGTAGTGTTTGTTGGTCTTGATGATATATTCTCTTGTTTTACCACTTTTGGGCCCTTAATAACACCCCAGGTTTTCAATTTCTCATCTGTGACTTCTATTTCCCCAATCTCCTCATTTATAGGAGTTATGATCTCCTCAACTTGGA
The DNA here is from genome assembly GCA_030556525.1 of Wickerhamomyces quercuum. NCBI lineage: Eukaryota > Fungi > Ascomycota > Saccharomycetes > Phaffomycetales > Wickerhamomycetaceae > Wickerhamomyces > Wickerhamomyces quercuum. The sequence continues at coordinate 45,191 of JAKTUE010000048.1, forward strand.
TATTCAAAGGGCTCAACGAGTATACCTGAACAGAATCTATTCTATCAAACTTATCCTTCTCATCTAAATCGGTAGTAACCTTGATAACGAGCCCTGAAGAGCCACGAGCTTGACCCGTGATGACATATGTCGGTTGCACAAGTTGCTGATACTTTACATAGAAAGAATAAAGGAGCTTCTTAGCATCATTAACGTGGACATTCAGTTTTCTGCTTAATAGCTTATAGTTGAACTAAAGACAAATCAGTATTAGAACCTAAGGGTATATATCTAGATCCAGAAAAGAATGACACTCACAGGTTTGTTTTCCTTGAGAAGTTGTTCTTTCAAGAGGTTGTGTGATGACTCTAGAATACTCATTCTCACCAAAATTGAGTCCGTTTCTGCTGTTAGAATATCGAATTATGAAGCCCATTTAGCTTTTTTCCTACTCAAAACGCGTTTTCAGTTCGTTTTGTGCTGCGCGTGCGATCGCTTACAGACACAAAAAAAGAACAGTTTGATATTGAGATTCACTGAATTCTTCAAAGGAAATTTGCGTTCAGCAGCCAGTGCAAATAGACAGGAACGCTCAGATAAGCAGAAATATAGCCAGCCTTAAGAATAAAGGCGTCTCTTTAACTTCTGCTTCAACAGACAACTAAGCCGGAGTTACCCTACCCTGCACTCATCATCTATTTACTGCACAGGTTAACATATGCACAGTAGTGGAATTCTACGCCTTCACTGTGAGCCTAATCGAACAGCACAAACTCCAGCAGGGAAGAGAATCTTACAATAAACATATCATTCTGGTACAACTTCCATAAATGTCCGCAGTGTATTCTTCTCCTGGGTCCTCGAACAGGACTTCGTAACCCTGACCGCGAAATTTTGGATTTTTCATAGTGAAGCAGAAAAAAATTTCGTCGAAAAACTTCATTAAGCAGAGAGCAGTAACAGTTGGCAAAAACTCACCTCTAACTCTCGTTATTAGCCATGAGTGAACTTACTGCTACTGAGCTAGAGATTGCTCGCAAATATGACTTGACCCAGAAGATAATTCCATTCTTAGACAGACATTTGATCTACCCAGTTTTGGAATCTCTAAGAGAAATCTACGATGATCAAGTTATCAATCAATTAACTTATGATTTATTCAAAGAAACAAACATGACCAATTTCATTAAAGAACAGTATAAAGTTTTAAACAATAGTGAAGATTATCCTAAAGAAATATTGGAGAAAGAATCACAAGTTGACGAAATCTTCAATAAATTAAGTACTGAGACTCAAGAAATCTTGGATATTTTGAACCAACAAGAAGTTCAAGACCATTTAAAACAAGATAAAACCCTTAATCAAGAATATCTGTTGAAAGAACACGGTATCACCGAAGAAAAAATCAATGGTCTATACGAGTTTGGTCAATTTCAATATAACCGTGGTGATTATGCCGTTGCGTCTGATTTACTAAGTAACTTTAGAGCTTTATCAACAAACTCTGAATTAGTATTGAATGCCACCTGGGGTAAATTAGCCTCTGAAATCATTAGACTGGAATGGGACTCATCGCTTAAAGAATTAAGTAAACTAAGAGAGTTCGTTTCATCAAGATCATTTGCTAGTCCTCTAGTTCAATTACACAACAGAACATGGATCATTCATTGGTCATTATTCCCATTTTTCAAAAGTGAAAATGGTTCAGAACAGCTATTAGACTTGTTCTTCAGTTCATCATACCTATCTACCATCCAAGCTGCTTCTCCATGGATCTTACGTTACTTAGTCGCTGCCGTTGTCTCTTACGAACCATCAAATAAGAGCAATCTATCCAGCCAAGACTTCCAAAGAAGATTAAAAGATTTGATCAGAGTTGTTGGACAAGAGCAAGAGGAATATAGCGATCCATTAACTGATTTCATCAAGGCCCTATATATTGATTTTGATTTTGAAGAGGCCAACTTGAAATTGAAGGAAGCTTCAACTATTTTAAAGACCGATTTCTTCTTACAAAACATTTCTGATGTGTTCGTTGAAAATGCTCGTCATTTAATCTCAGAAGTTTACTGCAGAGTGCATCAAAAGATTGATTTGAATGATTTTTCCAAATCTTTAGATTTGTCAAGAGAAGAAGGTGAGAAATGGATCGCTAACTTGATCAAAGAAACTAAGATGGATGCCAAAATTGATGAAAGTGAAGGTACCGTTATATTGAATCACCCATACAACAGTGTCTATCAACAAGTCATTGAAAAAACTAAAGGATTATCTTTCAAAGCTAGTCAAATTTTGGCTGCCGCTTTGCAAAAACAAGATTCTATTCAATAGATTCATTAAATTTTTTAATGTACACTAATCAACTTAAATATTGTAAAATGAAATCTTCTTAAATGTTTTAAACTATGTACAAAATAAGAGTTCTCTATATGTTTGAACTTATTCAGATTGAGCTGGTGTAGATGTACGTGGAATGAAGTTATATTCTTTCTTTGGGTTTTTGTTGAAAGGAGATCTTAGAGGGCTCGATTGGTTGAGCGTTGGAACATTATCAAGCAAATCATTTTTGTTTTCATAGAATTCTTTCTTCATTCTTTCAACGAGGCTGGCAAATTCCTCCTCGCCGTTCTTTCTTAGTTTAGTCAATTTATCAACATTATGTTTAGTCAAAGGATCTAAAGGTAGTTGTTGTTGTTGTAGTCTGGCAACGACCCTAGCCAAGTACCAGAACTTCATCTCCCTCGAACCGTCAACCAATTCTACTATGGACTGAGGAGCACTATCACTCAAACGATGTTCTAAACGTAGCACCCTTGTGAAGCCACCTTCTCTTTGTTTATAACGATCCTTTAGTTCGCCGAATAACTTAGGCAAGATTTCACCATGTTTGAAAATATCCGAGCTAGCCAATGAGACAGCGTGCTCTTTGTCAGTTTTCTTGGTCAAGGATATTAGTTTATCAGCTAGTCTCTGTGTTTCTTTAGCTTTGGCATGAGTGGTGGTTATTGATTCATGCTCAAAAAGGGCAGTCACCAAGTTTCTCAAAAGAGCCCTTCTGTGTTTGGCTGGTCTGCTAAGCTTTCTTGGTCCGGCCATTAGAGTGAGTGTGTGCTGATAGAAAAAGAAGGACTTCAATTTGAGAAAGTCCACGGTTCTCTCTCGCTCAATTCTGTTCACTCTTTTTTTTTTGGTGAAGTTCCATTTTGTTGATCAAAAAAATTTGGTGAAAAATCTCGAACGCATTTGAGTCGCGAACTGTTGATCCATTTTTTTAACTGACCAACTGGATTTGTGAGAGAGTCGGAGAACTGTTAGGTTTTAAATTGGTAGTTGCCGTTATTGATTAGCGAGATGGGTGGTAGAATTCACGGATTTTTAGGTGGTGAGTATTTGTATCACAGTGTACTCTTTTTTGACCTGTAATCCCTTGAGAATAGTTTGACTAACTGAAGCCTTATTGAAGGTGTCTTGTTGACCACCTCTTTAGCTTATTACACCTCTTCACAGTTCAAAAAGAACCAGGAGTTCGTCTCTAGAACTCTACAGGAGACAGATGATATCATTAAAAACCATGATAAAGAACCCGTTCCAATTCCAAGATCCGTCGAGTTCACTTACAGACCAAGTATAAAAGAGACCATTGCAGATTTATGGAACGACCAAATTCTACAAGGTGTTAGATATATCTATTCCATTGATCTTGAAAAATCAACAAGCTCTTTACTTGAATCTATACAGAATAGGATCAATAAAAACTAGGAGAGCTATGTACTGATTTCTCAAGGAGGAAAAGGAGTGCTCGGGAAAACATACAGTGTACATTAGATATTAAAGCAGCACATAAAGAATTCGTTTAGATAAATAGATCCGATATCATATTACTTTATTTATAATCTATTGAATGATGTAAATTAATGATTAACAGAAGACACCGTTCTATTCTCTTTTAGTGCCACTTTTTTTGAAAAAAGATCTGATATCATGATCCGTTGTAAGAGTTATTATAGGAGCAATGATCGCAAGGACTAAAGCTAGAGGAGTCTGCAAGATACTCAAAGCCCGTGGGCTCATACCCAACATACTAGTACCCAAGAACCACCCAATGAAATCGGTATAAATAGACTCGTAGCCATGGTCTAAGAACCAAAGAACAATATTTGTGGCCTTCTCAGTTGAGATTGGAGCAGAAGGTCCTTCGATTTTCTTAGTGATTTCAGGTTTTGTCTTTTGTTCTTCAACAAACCCTTCACTTGCAAAGTTTCCTGGATAGACGGTATGAACTTTGATATTATAAGGTAATGATTCTTGTCTTACTATATCAGCTAGAGCTCTAACAGCAGCTTTTGCAGGGGCATAATGTCCATAACCAATGAAAGGAAACACAGCAAGAATAGAAGAACAGAACACAATGTGTCTTTTATGAGTTGGGACTTCTGGAATACTTGCCATCTTCTTCAACGCAGCGTGCGTGAAGTTCACAGCAGTGTTATAATTCACATCAATACCCTGTTCTAGTTCACTCGGAGACAAGTCCAAGAATAACTTAGGCAATGAAGCGCCAGCACACAGAAAAACAACATCAGGCTGTAGGTCCTTCAGCACCCTCTCACTCTCATCATATTTGGATATATCTGCAGCCACATATGTCACTGTCTGGTTATTGTTCACTCTGAATTCCTCCACTTCTTTTACTGTCCTGATCAGGTTGGCTTCGGTTCTCGCAACAACGACAACAGAGGCACCTCTAGCGAACAACTCTTTGGCCAAACCTGCACCAAGACCCTGCGACCCGCCGGTGACCACCACCAATCTGCCCTCGACTTTGAAATTATTCCCAAACACCATCTTTTTGGTCTTTGTTTGTCGTTTTTCTCTCTGTTTCTCTCTGTTTGTTTACTCCGGTTTCTCTTTGTTTTTGTTTGGTTTCGCCACTTCAAAGGAAAAAAAGAAGCAAGAGACAGAGGAAGGAGCTGAAATAAAGTGAACTAAAGTAGTCCAATCGAGAGATAAAACTAGTGACAATGCTCAGCTTTAATGGGAGACCCGTCGAGAAGGATGACTGCTTCTTCTGCTTTAAAACCCCCTTCGACAAACGTGGTCTATTCATCTCCACTGAAACAAACAGATCGTACTGTGAAGCTCATCTCAAACAGCACCACAACCAATATCCAGACGATTCAGTCTACTTGAACCTGATCAAGACCAAGAAGGAGCCCGTCCATAAGGAACCGAAACAGATCAAGCTGGAGATCAAACAGGAAGCAGAATCGGAGTTGTATCATATCTCCACAGCCTTATACCAGTATGATGGTCAGAACCTGTTCAAAGTTGATGATGAAGCAATCGATGAAGATACGCAAGCCACCATTGACCAAATAATCAACTCAAACTCAGCAAACAAATCAGAAGAGTTGAAATCGTGGCAATTGGATATTCAACCTTGTAAGCACACCATTGATTTCCAACAAACTCCGATCAAGGACATTGATCTAACCCAATGTGGTGATTGTGAACTGAAAGAGAATCTATGGATCTGTCTAACTTGTGGTAAACTAGGTTGTGGTAGAGCACAGTTTGGTGGAGTTGCTGGTAATACCCATGCTTTGAAACATTTTGAATCGACAGAGCATCCAATTGCTGTGAAGTTGGGAAGTTTATCTAAAGATGTCACGGATGTTTATTGTTACAGTTGTAATGATGAGATAAAAATTCCTGAATTGGCGAAATATTTGAAGACTTATGGTATCGATCTGAACACATTCATAAAGACAGAGAAATCGTTGGTCGAACTACAGATCGAGCAGAACTTACAATGGGAGTTCAATCTAGAGAATGAAAAAGGTGAAAAATTACCAAATGTATGTGGTGCAGAGTTGACAGGGTTAAAGAATTTGGGCAATTCTTGTTACTTGTCTAGTGTCTCACAGGTTTTGTTTTCATTGAAAGAATACAAGGATAAATTCAACCTCTCTTCAGACTTGAAAGAATCAGATTCACTTGATTTCCAGTTGGTCAAGTTAGCTAAAGGCCTAATCTCTGGTGATTTTGCAATTCCTAATGAGCAGGGCTACCAAGTTGGTATTTCACCTTCTTCTTTCAAGAGATTAATTGGGTCGAATCATGAAGAGTTCAGTACAATGAAACAACAAGATGCATTTGAGTTTTGGAACTATTTATTAGAGAAAATTGATAGCATTGATCCAGACCTCAATGATATTTTCAGATTTATTACTGTTGAAAAACTTAAAATAGATGATACTAAAGTTAAATTGAAAACACAAATTGATGAGAATTTGACATTACCTATTGAAATTGAGGTTGAAGCTGTTGATGAAGAAGGAACGAAAACATATAAGAGAAAAGACTTTATCGACGGATTAATCTCAAGTTTAACTCCCGAAGAGATTGAGTTTAAAGGCTCGAAAGCTTATAAGTCAACTTTTTTCAAAACCTATCCAAAATACCTGGTCACTGCCATTCAAAGAATCCAATTAGAGAATTGGATTCCAATAAAGACCGATGTTCCATTAACCTTACCTGAAGGATTCGACCTAAAGGATTACCAACCTGATGATATCTTAGATGAAAACGAAGTTGAATTTCAGGATTCAGATGAAGATACTGAAGAATTCCAAGCAAATGAAGAGGCTTTGAATAATCTATTACAAATGGGATTTCCTGAAAACAGAGCTAAAAAGGCTTTATACATAACTGGTAATAATGCAAATTCTGAGATTGCGATGAATTGGTTATTTGAACATTTGGAAGATCCAACCATTGATGATCCGATCCAATTCACAAAAGCTGGTGCTGCAGACCATGAAGTTGACGATTCAAAAATTTCATCATTACAGGATATGGGATTCTCGGCCCAATTATCCAAAAAGGCACTGATCTTAAATAGCCAAGATGTCAATGCTGCCATTGAATGGTTATTTGCTAATCCAGATGATGATGGCGTTATTCCTGAAGAACCTGCTGCAAGTGCGTCCAGTAATGAATTAAAAGTAGAGAAACTCAGTAAGATCGATAATAGTTCAAGGTACGAACTGAAGGCGGTAATTTGTCATAAAGGTACACAGGTCACATCTGGTCATTATGTTGCATTCATTAAGAAAGGATCTCGTTGGGTATTGTTCAATGATGAGAAGGTGATTGATGTTAGTGGTGATCCAAAGAGTTGGAACGAGATTGAGAGAAATGGGTATATTTACATCTGGGAGTCGGTTCCTTGAGTATACTGATATAACCATCATAGAGAATGATATTCAATCACATTAGAATTTTGCATAGTGTAGATTAGCACTCAAAAGAGTAATGAGTCACTATAATAATTGCTAACTAGTAACGGTAGTGGTATTAGCCATTTTTCTCGGTTAAAAAAGGTGTTCACGTCAAACTTTTTTTTGAAAAAAAGTAGCGGCTATTCACGGCAAAGACCTCTTTCCCCATTCACTGAACCCATTGAAGGTGCATCGAACTGGCAAAATCAGCAGGAGCCTCGAGTCTCCCAAAGAATTTGACGGATAAAGTGCAGAAAACATCGCTGCCAGACTGGAAACATTTTGCACTAGCTGGTTATGCACTCTTCGTTGTTTGTGTCGACTCGGTGTGACTGCTACTTATGACTCACACTCCAGCTCGCCTCATCCAAAAAAAGCCCACGTTGATTGGCTCAGACGGATAATTTAATTAGCACGGCTTACATAAACACTGTGCAGAGAAACATAGAGCGATGGCCATGTTTTCTGGAATAAAATTTTATAGTCCACTCTACTCGAAGCTACATTTTTTCCTTTCCTTCTTCTTCCTCTTTCCCACTCCGTCTTAGACAAAAGAGATAAAGGTCCATTCCAGATACTTTGTTTATAAAAGAGGAAGCTCATCACTAACAAGCTTTTTGTAATCACTTCTCTCTTTTTGTTACCAACTACAGTCGCATTACTCGACCACAAAAGAAACGATACTCATTCATATCATATCAAAACTAAAATACCGCTTTAGAACAAATGACTGCTTCAAACTCGAATAAGATGTTCATCCAGAACCAACATACCGGTGACCGTTCCAGATTGGAAGACTGGAGAATCAGAGGTTACGATCCATTAACCCCACCAGATCTTCTTCAACATGAATACCCACTAACTGAACTCAACAAACAAGTCATCCTGAAAGGTAGAGATGACGCCGTAAACATCTTAAACGCTAAAGACGATCGTCTAATCATCGTTGTCGGACCATGTTCTCTTCATGACCCAAAGGCTGCTCTAGAATACTTGGACGAACTAGCTAAATTAAGTGAAGAGCTAAAAGGTGAATTATTGATCATCATGAGAGCCTACTTGGAAAAACCAAGAACTACTGTTGGTTGGAAAGGTTTGATTAACGATCCAGATATTGATAACTCTTTCCAAATCAACAAAGGTTTAAGAATCGCTAGAGACTTATTCGTGAAGTTGACTTCTAAATTGCCTATTGCTGGTGAAATGTTGGATACCATTTCTCCTCAATTCTTATCTGATTTATTCTCTCTAGGTGCCATTGGTGCTAGAACTACCGAATCACAACTTCATAGAGAGCTAGCTTCCGGTCTATCATTCCCTGTTGGTTTCAAGAATGGTACCGATGGTTCTTTAGGTGTTGCGATCGATGCTATGAGAGCGGCTCAACATTCCCATCATTTCTTATCCGTTACTAAACCAGGTATTGTTGCTATTGTCGCTACTGAAGGTAACGAAGACACTTTTGTTATTCTAAGAGGTGGTAAATCCGGTACCAATTTCGATGAAGAATCCGTCAAGAAGGCTCAAGCTGAGTTGGTCGCTAAAGGTGTTTCTCAAAAGCCAAGGATCATGGTTGATTGTTCTCATGGTAACAGTAATAAGGACCATAGAAATCAACCAAAAGTAGCAAAAGCTGTTGCAGACCAAGTTGCTAAAGGTTCTGATGCTATTTGTGGTTTGATGATCGAAAGTAATTTGGTGGAGGGTAGACAGGATGTTCCAGAAACCGGTAAACAAGGTTTGATCTACGGTTGCTCTATCACTGATGCCTGTATTGATATTCAAACTACTGGTGATGTTTTGAGAGAATTAGCTTCTGCTGTCAAAGTAAGAAGAGAACTCAAGAAAGCTGAACAATAGACTCAAAAAGTAAAAAAAAAATCATCAGATTTAAAACTGTTCATACAATCTTGATACTTGGTTTGCATCCCTTTCTTTCCTGATCAATTTATTTATAGTAATATAATGTTAGCATTAATTATATTTTCATTTATAGTCTTTTTGTATCTGATAAATCTTTATTCATATCTTTTCAACTTTTCCAATAGTGCTTTGTTTTGGGATTTGAGTTGGTCGTTTTCATCCTTCAATAAATTGAAACTCATATCAAGTTGTTTAATCTTCCCAAAGCTCAACTGTTTCAACAATTCCTCATTCTCTTTCTTTAAATTCTCCAATCTGATTAAAATCTTATGAGAGATCTCCAACTCATCATACCTACCATTATTCGTGACGGAATTAGTAGGATTCAAAGTATAAGCAGTGACTAAAGATTCTAGTCTTAATTTTGTTTCATCCAGCTCTTTTTGAGATTTTTGATAGTTTGTTGAAAGTTTGATGAATATATCATTCAATGAACTAGGAATGACCTCCTGTTGCTGCTGATGAACGTTACCATTTCTATGCAATGAACTGGACTTTTCAATTAACAATAAGGACTCGTGGAGTTTTTGGTTTTCATTTTCTAGTATCTCAATTTCACTTTCCTTTATTCTTAGTTTCAGCTTTAGTCTTTCCAGCTCTTCATTTCCAGATTGTTGATGATGGATAGAAGAATTTGCAGATTGTTGTTGTTGGTACAGTTGATGATTATAAGGGCTGATACCCACAGGATTAGCCACACCTCCCTGCTGATAAACTGCGCTGTTTGAGTCGTTTGAGTTGACAGTATTGCTGTTTCCAGTTGGAGTGGTTGACTGGTTTGGGGTAGATCTATTCCAGAAACTTGAGTTATTGTTTCCAATATAGTTTGATAAGGAAGGTGCTGTTGAGTAGCTCACTGGCGTCTGGTCGAGCTGTTGTGCGTAGTTGGGGTTCATTCTGCTTATTGCGCAGTTGCGTTGAAAGAGCTGTGCAATCAGGGAAACACTCACATCTTTCGACAGAGAAATCTACTTGTTTCAGGACTCTGATTTCCTTCTTTCTTAACACTTTGTGAAACAGCTATGACAACCTATCTTCACTCATTACCCTGACACAACATGAAAAGTTGATACATAAAGAACTTACTGAAAATCAAATATTATCCTCTTACTGTGATTAGATATGTGTGTAGATCTGAAGCTGCTGCATCAGTGAGGCAACAGAAATATATACATTGCTTCAAAATAGCTTCATTAAATCATTAAAGTGAAAAAAAATTCAAAAAGAAAACTCCGCGACGGGGAATTGAACCCCGGTCTACCATGTACTGTCAGATTAACGACAAACGGTGATTCTAGCCACTAAACTATCACGGATTTTACAAAAACTTAAAAAATACAGACTTACATGCCAGGTCTCTGAGTGGAAGAAGAAATACTTAAATGCTCCATCGTAGATGGCTAGAAGTTGAATACAGCTGCAAGAAGAGAGAAACAATAAGGAATTGATCTACGAGGTAACCAGTTATTAGTTAAATTTACAAAATAAACATTTATTAGTTAAAATTGTATAGCCGGTATATAGAACGTAAATGAACATAAGTCAAACGGAAAAAAAAAAACCTTCAATAAACCATAAATGGGTTTCCCTCAAACCGATTTGATCGCCTCTTGATGTCAAATGCTGCCATCTTGAAGATTTTCAAGAGTTGAATATATTTTCCATAGATTTTAAGAGACAAAATTGAACCGTTTTGAAGTATTTGGAACCAATTCCACCGAAACTGCTCCAATCCACAGCTTTCTAATGCTCAAACGGTAAGAGGAATCAACTTAATCTCTAGCAAACCAAAAATGTCAGTATCGGTGGCGATATGAGAGAACACCCGATTTATCAGATGACCTAACGGGATAGCAAGTAGATTTTTTACATGTGGTCAAATTCATAGTGCGATTATTGTGTTTATATTAGTAATATTGTCAAAAAGTGGGTAATATTGGGAAGATGCTTCCAAACGGACCTGAAAAAAAAAACACATAAATCGGACAGTTACCCCGAATTTTACTAAACGGCGTATACGATTCTTTCTAATTATATGCTAAGATCAGTTTTAAGGCCATTGAGATCTTTCAATTCAACTCTTGCTAAACAATTGAGAACAATGTCAACTACTTTCGAAATCCCAACTACTCAAAAAGCTATTGTTATCCATGAACTGGACAAAACAGGTACAGATTACTCAGTCTTGAAATATGAAGATATCCCTGTTCCAGAAATCGCTGAAAATGAAGTGTTGATCAAGAACAAATATGCTGGTATCAATTTCATTGAGAAATACTTCAGAATTGGCTTATACCCATCAGAAAAGCCATACATTTTAGGTCGTGAAGCTTCAGGTGTTGTCGTTAAAAAGGGTTCAAATGTTAAGGGTTTTGATGTTGGTGACTATGTTGCTTATGCTTCTAGTAGTACTTTTGCCCAATACACTAAGTTCAACCCTGCTAGTCACATCTTCAAATTACCAAAAGATAGCTCTGATGAAAAATTACAGCTTTATGGTGGTCTAATCATCCAAGGGTTCACTGCTCTAACTTTCATTTATGAAGCTTACAAGGTCGAAAAAGGTGATTATATTTTGGTCCATGCAGCAGCAGGTGGTGTTGGTTTGATCTTGACTCAATTGATCGCACAAAAGGGTGCTCATGTCATTGCTACTGCTTCTACTGATGAGAAACTACAACTAGCTAAGGAGAGCGGTGCTGAATTTTTGATCAATTCCAAAACAGATGATATCGTTGCTAAGGTTAAGGAGATTACCAATGGTAAAGGTGTCGAGGCCAGTTTTGATGGTGTTGGTAAGGATACGTATCAAATCTCAGTCGACTCATTAGCTAGAAAAGGTACTTTGGTCTCATTCGGTAACGCCTCCGGTGCTGTTCCACCGATCTCTATCAATACTTTGACTGCTAAGAACCTTAAGATCTTAAGACCATCTGTTTTCAATTACCTTGTTGAGAAAGATGAATGGGAACATTACTCAACGGAGCTTAGAGATTTGGCTGAGAGTGGAAAGTTGAAGATTGACATTTCCAAGACTTATAAATTGGAGGATTATGCTCAAGCAGCATCCGATTTAGAGAGTAGAAAAACCACTGGTAAACTATTATTGAGTGTTGATTAGTCTATTATACCGGTATAATAGTGTAGAGGCTGGCTTTTTCTATATATCAACATGAATAACTTTTTGAAGTAAAATCTATTATATAAACTTTGATAATGTGTAACACCTCCGGTAGAATAGAACTAACAGTGAATATATCTTTGTCATTTCTTTCACCATCTTCCAATGTCACATTATGGCAACACAGAGTCCAGATGCGGTAATAGTCGCGTGCTATTGTGACAGTGGAAGAATCTCGAAGAATGAAAAATTTTGAAAAAAGGGAGACCTTCTCACTGCAAAAAGAGCACCGATACGACACACCCAAAACCCAACATTCAATCCTCAATTGAATCACTGAAATACTCACAGCTGAATAAAACTCATCTAACAGCACTTAACCAGTCTTCCCGTTTTTGAAAACTCTCCTCAATTAGTTGAATTGAAAATCTTAAAGAAAAAGGAACTACTCACCAAGAATTAATAAGAACAAATAAAATGTCTTCTGATACTACTTCTACCACAGCCACTTCCACTTCCACAGCTCCTGCTACAACCACATCTGCTGATACTGGCAGAAAATTGTACGTTGGTAACGTGGAATACAGCACCACCAAGGCTGATATCAAAGAATTGTTCAAAGAGTACGATGTCAAAGAAGTTGAAATCCCAACAGCAAGAGTTAGGGGCAAAAGTTCCAAAAACGCTTTTAGAACCAGAGGTTACGTTTTCATCAACTTTGGTGATGATGTCGACTTAGATGCAGTCATTGAGAAGTTCACCGACTCTGAATTCAAAGGCCGTCAAATCTATTTAAGATATCCAAAAGCCAGAGATGAAAATGAAGAATCAACTTCAGACGAAGACAAGACTGCCGATTCATCATCAAAACCAACTAAAACCACCACAAAGCCAGCTCAAAAAACTAAGAAACCAAAGGCACCAAAGAAGGAAAAAATTCCATTTGATTTAGGTGAAAGATCAACTGATACTTTATATTTGAAGAATTTGGATTTCAACTTGAAAGCTAAAGACATCAAAGAATTTTTCGAACAAGAGGGTGAAAAGCCTGAATGGGCTTCTGTTCCATTCCTGAACATCCCACGTCATGTTCTTAAGAGATTAGAAGCTGAAGGTAAACTTTTGAGCAGAAGAAACAAAGGTTATGCTTTTGTCAAGTTGACTCTAGAAGATGGTGAGACTATTGATGATAAAGTTGCTAAATTCAACGGTAAACAATTGAACGAGCGTGAATTGTTGGTTAGCGTTGCTGTTGATGTTAGAAACATCAAACCAGAAGAGACTAAAGAACCAGAAGCTGAAGCTGCTGACGCTGTTGAGGCCTCGGCTGTTGAAGCTGAAGTTGAAACTAAGACCGACTGATCAATTACTCAATGTAAAAAGAGATGAGATATTTTCCATTAATGTTTTGATTATGTTGTAAAGTAAAGTACTATAATACAGATAAGGGCTTAAGTTTTTGTTGCTTTTAAAAGAAATTATGCTATTGTTATACTTAAGAAAAATTTGCAGTCATGTACCATAGAATTGAAAAAAAATGGTATTGCTACTACTTAATTTTGATAAGTTTTTAGTTCTTCATGACGATTGAAATGATTATGTACAGACGTAATGTAGTTGTTCTCGAGAGTGTTATCTTTTGGCATGTATCGAAATGGGACGTAACGAGATTGGTTTACATACCTCCGACCTTGAAAGTTTGCAAGATCTGCGTTGATAGCCGTATAACATATTATGACCGATAGTATCCTACGGACTTATGAGTCATCCCATGGTTGACAATCGGCTACACAGATATTCTTCTTGCATGGACAACGACTCTCGAAATTTAGAAGCAGGCCTTTTTGTACCAAGAAAATGTCAAGAGGTCCCGCATGCTCCATGTCAACGGTGATTCATTACTTCTGAGAACACAGTAATCCCGTGTAAGTATCTGCTACAAACTAGCCAATTGCTCACTCCAATGCCTGATCTATACAGCTGGCACCTCACAAAGATAACAGAGGCACACGGTCCACGCGCTCAGGTGGCATTTTTGCAGTTGAAAACTTTTTCTGCCTGATAACAAAACCGCAGCAGCTGCGTAATAAAGAACTCCTGTGGCCGTTAGTCACAGATTACATAATAAATCCGACTCTCTAAAATTTTTTAGTTTTCTTCTAAAAAACATCAAAAAAACGTTTATAAAAGCGCTCCTTTCCGCATCAGCACCACTCCAGCAGGAATTACGTATCCTCTCTCCCACCTAAAAGAGTGTTATACGATGGTGCTGTCAAACGTAACGACGGATTGTCCATTCTGGGACTTCGATGACCTGTCCAACTGCTCGAGATTGGGAGTCTTTGAGCTCAAATTCCCTACAATAGTCCTCTCGACTTCAGTTGCTATCATCCTAGTCAAATCTTTATATAACTATCATTATTATGATAACACACCCTCGAAGGAGGCAGAAACAGAGTCGCTACTAAATGGCTCTTCGCCTAATACATACACATCGCTTCATCAGACAAATGAGGCAGAACTGGTCAAACAATCACATTTCGATACCTCTTCTTTGCCTCCCACAAAGCTTAATGGCCAACCACATGGAGAGATCCAATACTTGAAAAGGTCCATATCAGAGAAGCTCAGAGTCATACTCGAGCTCTTTTTGATTCTTTTGCAGATACTGATACAGTCTTCTAAATTCTACACGGAAAACGAATTCCAACCCAATGGCATATGGATCAACATTGCCTTATGGAGTTGGTTAGCATTCCTCACACTAATAAGAGTTATCAATTTAAATGAAAGTTATCCAAAACTGCTGAGAATTTTTCCAAACCTTTGGTGTAATAACTTTGTGGTTTATCTAGCACTTTGGTTTTCCAAGATTCTCGTGGTGAGATCGGCTTTGATTGGCCATACTAAGTCCGCCAATTATTACATATGGGACTTCATAATAGTCTCGATTTTATTCTTGAATCTGCTAACTTCTTCCATCGGTTACAGACTCCCTTATATCTACGTCACTGATAAAGATGTGAAACCTGCTCCTGAGCCATATACTTCAATTTTGGGCTTGACCACTTTCAGTTGGATTAATTCACTTATCTGGCAATCATACCAAAACATCTTAAAGATGGAAGAAGTGTGGGATTTGAAACTGGAAGATTATTCATACTTCGTTTTGAAAGACTTCAAAACTTTCAGTGATTTCCATCCAACCTGGAAGTTTTCAAATAGATTGATTTTTTTCTTTGGCAATTACTTATTGTTGCAAGGTTTTTGGGCTGTTACTGAAAGTTGTATCTTATTTGCCCCAACACTATTATTGAAACAAATATTGGAGTATGTTGATGATAGATCAACCTCCACTGCTAGTTTGGCATGGTTTTACGTCTTTACGATGTTTGGCTCAAAGTTTCTTTCAGTGACCGCTTCTGGTCAGGCTTTGTTCTTTGGTAGAAGAGTTTGTATCAGATTAAAATCGATCATCATTGGTGAGGTTTATGCTAAAGCTTTAAGAAAAAAGATCTCCCCTCAAGATAAGGCAGAGGAGAAACTGGAAGGCGATGATGCTGTATTAGCAAAAGCTGCTAAAGATCGAAAGAAGGATGGTGATGAGGGTGAAGAGAAATCATCAAAAAATCTTGGTGCAATTATCAACCTGATGGCTGTTGATGCTTTTAAAGTTAGTGAAGTATGTGCTTATGTTCATGCGTTTGTGGGTGCTGCTTGTATGATTGTTGTCTCGATTTTCTTACTATGGAGACTGTTAGGATGGAGTGCTTTGGTTGGTGCGTTGTCTATTATTTTATTATCACCTCTGAATTTCAAACTGGCTAAATTAATGGGTCATTACCAAAAGAAGATACTTGAAGTTACGGATAGACGTATACAAAAGTTGAATGAGACTTTCCAATCCATCAGAATCATCAAGTTTTTCGCTTGGGAAGATAGATTCAGAGAACAAATCTTGGGTATTAGACGTGAAGAACTAGCATTTTTGAAGAAAAGATCAATTGCTTGGACTCTTGCTGCTTTCACCTGGTTTATCACTCCTACTATTGTCACCCTTGTTTCATTCAGTTGCTTTATTTTCATTTCTAAACAAAAATTGACCACACCAATTGCGTTCACTGCCTTATCTCTATTCAATTTATTGAGAAATCCATTGGATCAGATCAGTGATATGTTAAGTTTTGTTATTCAATCAAAAGTCTCGTTAAATCGTGTTGAAGATTTCCTAAATGAAGAGGAAACAACTAAATATGAACAACTAACCAAAGTTAAAAACAACGGTAAGATTGGGTTCAAAGATGCTACTTTCAGCTGGAACGCAAACTCAGATACTGATTTCAAATTGAGAGATTTAGACATTGATTTCAAATTACGTAAATTGAATGTTGTCATTGGACCAACAGGTTCCGGTAAAACATCTATGCTATTAGCTTTATTAGGTGAAATGGAGTTGATTGATGGTGAGGTTTACCTACCAGGTTTCCATGCAAGAGAAGATCTGAAAGTCGATGCTGAAGGGTTCACTGAATCTGTGGCATACTGTTCTCAGGCTGCCTGGTTGTTAAATGATACAATCAGAAACAACATCATCTTTGGCTCTCACTTCAATAGAGATCGTTACAATAAGGTTATTAGTGCTTGTGGTTTGTCCCGTGATTTTGAGATCTTAAAGGCTGGTGACCAAACTGAAATTGGGGAAAAGGGTATTGCATTATCTGGTGGTCAAAAGCAGAGGGTTTCTTTAGCAAGAGCTTTATATTCAAACTCCAGACACATTCTATTGGATGACTGTTTGAGTGCTGTTGACTCTCATACTGCTTTACACATCTATGAAAACTGTATCTCTGGACCACTAATGGCTAACAGAACAGTTATTTTGGTTTCACACAACGTTGCATTAACTATCAGAGAAGCCGAATGGGTTGTCGTCATGGATAATGGTAGAGTTGCTTCACAGGGCTCTCCAGAAGAATTATTCCATGCTGGTCACTTGGGCGATGATGACATGATCAAATCCTCAGTTGGTTCAAGACAGAACTCTTCATTGAACTTGAAAAAGATAGGAGAAGACTCAAAACAAATCAAAGCTGAAAATAAAGTTTCTGCTGCCGATTTGGTTGATGAAGAAGCTGAAGAGTTAGAGAACTTGAAAAAGGGAAAATTGATTGAAGAAGAAACCAAGTCTGACGGTGTTGTTTCCGTTGAGGTTTATAAGTGGTTCATACAGCTACTTGGTGGTTATTCTGTTCTTGTTTTGATCTTAGTCATCTTTATAATCACCCAGGCGTTTGCTATTGGCCAATCCTGGTGGGTTCGTGCATGGGCAAAGGCGATTGAAGAGGCTGATAAAATTAGTTTGATGGGCGCTATTTCCGAAGGGCAATCTACTGGTTTCATTCCAAGATCACTTTACTCTTTTGTTATGAAATATCATCATATCAAAACATCAGTGGACACCATGAGATTTGAGAACCAATCAACTTTCTATATTTTGATCTACACTTTATTAGGTTTCACCTATGCTACAGTTTCCTCTTTCAGAATAATGTTTGTCTTCTTGGCTGGTATCAGAGCTTCCTCAAGAATTTTTAAGAGAACGTTAGATAAAGTTTTGAGAGCTAAGCTACGTTTCTTTGATTCCACCCCAATTGGAAGAATCATGAACAGATTCTCTAAGGATATTGAATCAGTCGATCAAGAATTAGTTTCATTTGCTGATGGTGTTATCTCTTGTTTGGTTTCTGTTTTTTTCACATTAGCTTTGATTACTTTCATCACGCCGGAGTTCTTGTTCTTTGCAATTCTAATATCTTCTATTTACTACACTGTTGCATTCTTCTACTTGAATGGTTCAAGAGAATTGAAAAGATTTGACTCCATCACAAAATCTCCAATCCATCAACATTTCAGTGAAACTTTAGTTGGGGTTAGCACTATTCGTGCTTATGGTATCGAACGTAGATTCCTACAAGAGAACTTGAACAAAATTGATGATAACAATAGACCGTTCTTCTACATGTGGGTTGCTAACAGATGGTTAAGTTTCAGAAATGATCTTGTTGGTGCTTTAGTTGTCTTGTTTGCTGGTACATTTGTCTTGCTAAAAATTGATTCCATTGATGCTGGTTTAGCTGGTATTTCTTTATCTTATGCAATTGCATTCAATGAAAGTGCTTTATGGGTTATTAGATTATATGCTAATGTTGAAATGACAATGAACTCTGTCGAAAGATTGAAGGAGTATTTGGATATTGATGAAGAACCTGCTGAATATGTTCCTGAAAATGAACCACCTGCATCATGGCCTGAGGCTGGTAGATTAGAAGTTCATGACTTGTCTTTACGTTATGCTCCTCATTTACCAAAAGTTATCAAGAATGTGACTTTTGATGTTGAGCCAAATAACAAGATTGGTATCGTTGGTAGAACAGGTGCTGGTAAGTCCACCATCATCACTGCATTATTCAGATTTTTGGAACCAGAAACGGGTTATATTAAAATTGATGGTATTGATATCACTTCAATTGGTTTGAAAACTTTAAGACAAGCAATCACCATTATTCCTCAAGATCCAACTCTGTTCACAGGTACTATTAAATCTAATTTGGATCCATTCCATCTATATACTGATGAACAAATATTTGAAGCCTTAAGAAGAGTTAATTTGATAACTGGGGATGAAGTTCTTGAACAAGCCCAAGGTGTTCTCGCCAATACAACTACCTCTGAAGACGAAAACGTTAACAAGTTTCTAAATCTCGAAAATGAAATCACTGAAGGTGGTGGTAATTTATCTCAAGGTCAACGTCAATTGATGTGTTTGGCTAGATCTTTATTAAGAGCCCCAAAGATTATGATGTTGGATGAAGCTACGGCATCAATTGATTATGAATCTGATGCTAGAATTCAAAGTACCATTAGACAGGAGTTCTCTCAAAGTACCATTTTAACAATCGCTCATAGATTGAGATCTATTATTGATTACGACAAGATTTTAGTGATGGATGCTGGTGAAGTCAAAGAATTTGATAATCCATATAAATTGATTAGTGATCAGAACAGTATTTTCCATAGTATGTGTCAAGATAGTGGGGAGATTGATGTATTAGTTCAATTGGCAAAAGAATCTTATCTCAAGACTCTAGCTAAAAAATGAATCTCTAGAATAGAGACCTCCGACTAAAAAAATATCAATAGATACTGATTTTACTTATTATAATTATTAAATATGCCCTTGTAGTTGGTTGAAGCATGAACCTCTATAGCCCTTGAGTGATAGCGTCAGCACTATTGGAAGTGTTCTTAATCATGTCATCAATAGCTGTCAACGAGTCAAAATCAAACTCTCCAAAATTGTAACTAGTAAAATCAAAGTCCAGTTGATTTTTATCTATCCAGTCACACCCAGTATCTGATGTTGGGCTTATAGGTTCAGATTCTAAGAATGAAGTATCGAGCTGATCGTTAGAGGACCCTCTGGATCTTGAGTTGTTAGAGCCAACATGAATTGAGGATGGTAGGTTATATGACATTCCACTATCTAAGAAACCAGAAGGAGCTTCGAAGACCCTACTCAACTCGTTAGTGACGGGGGAAGCACTTGAATTAGTACTTCCATTGTGTGGTGTCTTCACCAATGTAGCGGGGGATTTCGAAACATTGGTCTGTGTTTGCTTTGGAGACTTGCTTGTAAAATGATGGAAATGGGACTGCATCTTCACAAATAGATTTGGAACCAGTTTAGAGATACTTTCCATTAAATAGTTAGCAATTTTGGAGCTTAAATACCAATGAGCGGAAATCTGATAGATACCAGAGAACTCTAACTTCATGTACTCTTCATAAATGTTTAAGTCGCCAGTGTTAAGATTATTGTTATTGTTATTGTTGTTGGAATTAGCATTGTGAACAATTTGTGAAGACCACAAATAGGCCGAAAGGTGAACCAGACCCGCAAATGCCAAAGAACAAGCATTCAGAGGTGTTCTTTTCAAAATATTGACCGGATTTGTGTCAATCAAAGTCTTTGCAATCAAGTTTGCAGCATCGATTGTCTTTCTTGTTTCAATAATTTTTCTTGAGTTGATCAGATCCTTTTCATTTGGTAGATCCTGACAGTTCTCACTTTTATTCAATTGATCATTCAAGAATTCAACACATTTTAGGTTTTGGGGTATATCTGATCTCCATAAGAAAGATAATGGTCGATGCGTGAAAATTTTCGCATAGTTCAACATGATTAACCCCTGCTGGATACCCTCGTTAACAACACCATTGTTGTCGATCAGGTATGGTAACTTATAGAAGTCAGGATTTGAGAACTTAAGTTCCCAATTCGATAAAGAAGCTGTCAATTTGGAGTAATGTGGGCCAATACTTTTCTCAGAAAAAATTATGTTATTCAATCTAACAGAATCGTCAACTAACTTTGAAGTATATGATCTTGTTTCGTAATCAAACTCAAATTTTGAAGGGACAGAAGGAAACTTTACAAAACATTCTATTGAAGTGAGCCTGGATAGTGTCTTACCATCAGAAGAGCCAATTATGATATCTAAGAAGAATAACTCCCAAAAACATCTTCTAGCACTTTCTTTGAGGATAATATCTGGGATGTTTCGCACTCTTTTAGTGTTATGGAAATTGATATTTAGCTCATCAGAGGCAGATGGTGTTAAATTGTTAACGCCAATGTTTGAGTCGTTTCTGGAATAGTTTCCATTAATATCATCGCCTGGAAAATGCTCAATGTCCAAATTATTGATATCAAGATGAATAGCCAACTCAATGGCTTGTCTTCTCAAAGACGTACTCAGGTCATGTAATGCTGAGATGTGGCATACTAACGAGAGCAGTATCAGAGCTTGTAACGATATAACATCTTTCTGGATAGAGTTTATTAACGTAGAAATCTCAGTAGCAATATCGAACACTTCATTAATGTTTTTAGAGTATTTGGAAGATGTATAACCATCACCAATCAGTTTCATGAGACCTATAAGTTCTTTGGGATTGCCTGCAAGTTCAATGAAGTTATGAATTTGCCCAATTGGAGGTAATATGGGGTGACTATTGTGAAAATGTGTAAAATATGTATCAATAACCCTGTTGACATCAAATGACTGGTCTAGGAACTTCAATGAACTACTGGAGATTTTTCTATTCTCGATACTGATGTTTGTTTTGGAATGACATGGTAAATTCCCAAGCTCTTTGTTTTGTAGGAAACCACAGGTACTTGTAGTGTGACCATTAGGGCAATGTTCAACTTCCCCATTAGAATTAACACAGGGCAAATTCAAAGTATCACTCACCATTATAGGCGTTCCAGCTGAGGAGCCTGTATCCAATTTCACCTTCTTAACACCTTTTTTTCTCGAACCACCCCTATTGCTCTTGACATAAGAGCATTCTTTGTTATTTAGAGCACATCTCTGACATTTTGGTAGCTGACCACCACACTTTAGATGCCTGTGACGACACTCTAAACAAGCACGCGAAACATGTTTAGCATTTGGTTTCTTGTTGGAATTCAATCCCTCCGGAGGCAGCGTCTCATCGTAGTTACTCATGTATAAATAGGATTAATAAGATGATTCAGGGCCTGTGGTTTGATAAGGACAATGTGAGATTGGTTAGGCAGTAAAGTAGTGACAAGCAATCACTTCTCGGGGATTGGATAGAAAAAAAGCTTTGTAAATTCGACAGTGAGGGTTAGATTT
This sequence comes from Wickerhamomyces quercuum, assembly GCA_030556525.1. Classification (NCBI taxonomy): domain Eukaryota; kingdom Fungi; phylum Ascomycota; class Saccharomycetes; order Phaffomycetales; family Wickerhamomycetaceae; genus Wickerhamomyces; species Wickerhamomyces quercuum. Next base: position 67,222 of record JAKTUE010000048.1, read on the forward strand.
AGAGCAAAGCTGACGAAGACTTGGAAGACTATTAAGCTCGGTTCGCCGTGAAGTTGTGCATGGCTTTGTTTGTTTACTTATAGTAAACTGAATTTTTTCAAACCCCGACCCTTTGTCATTGAGTGGTAGGGGCCACAATAATCGTCTATATATCGAATACTTCACTGAGAAATGTACAAAAAAGGAGCTATTGACTCTGTTTTATTGAAAGGCTAATGCAGAGCACTGCTTGAATCTTTATTTTTTTGAGAAATATGCTTTTTTATCATTTGAATCGACTAGATCTGGGTAACTTTCTTCCCAACATTCTTGTTTCCATTGGAGTCATTGTACTCTTTAATGAGGAACCCCCATGTAAAATCAGCAATTGTGGTTGCAATACCTAAAGAATATACCAAGGTAATGGCATAAAAGAAATTGGAGTTTCCTGAACCGAGATCAATCCATAGATGGTAGAAAATTGGCGCAAGAATTATCGAATGCAGTATCAATAAGCCTGAAACAACAGTATAAGTAAGGTGCTCAAATACAGGTTGCAGTAACAGTAGCAAGTTCAAGTATAAGGCCAGATCACCAAGCTCTGAGTATGGTTTCCCGAAAATCAACCACCCTATGCTTAGGATAAAAGCAAACGTACCATCTAACCTAGCAGTGAGCGGAATTACTAAGGAGATATTGAATAATATGAACACAACGGTGAAGAAAGGGATGAAAAATTCAAACATTTCAGTGAAGTAATACCACCACAATCCCATATTAGGAGCGATCTTGTTAAATTGGAGTAAGACACCATATGTGGACGCTATAAATTCCCAGTTATCATTTGTCAACTTGAAACTTAAAAAGAGCAAGCCAGCAACTGTGATGAGAAAGGTCGATATAAGCTTCAATACCGAGAGTCTTGATTCGTAAGCTAACTTGCTCAACGGAATTAACAAATAAATAGGTGTATAACTCAAATATGCAGCGATAGCAAGACTAACAGCACTTAATATATCGTTCCCAGTCAAGATAAAATAGAATGATCCAGTCACGAATAGATTATTAAAAATGACACTTGATCTTCCAATGTTTGACAAGATACCTATTGGGTTCAATGCATATATCAAACCAATGATCCACGGCACTAGGCTGACCTTTAGTTGGTTTTGTCTATCAACCAAAACTTTAGCGATCTGGATAATGAAGTATGCAATGATGGAATCTATCAATGGGTACAACACTAGTTTTGAGTCTTGAAAAAATTCCATGAAGAAAATCAGCAAAGGAGCATGGTGAACCACACCACCATCGTATATGTTGATGTTGTTTGATGATAAGAATATACCTTCTTTTAATGATTTGAAAGAAGTCACCAGTGTTGACAACTCTATGGAATCCTGCAAGTTTGAGGATGAGTTAGGAAGAATAATGGGTATTGCCAGCCTTATGAGAAACGTGGTGACTATCACTGCTTTATCAACCGCATCCATCTTCTCTTTATTTATCTGGGTTTCTAGTGTAATTATAACAATGTGTTTCTTCTTCTTGTTTTGATTTGTTTAGATGTTGTTCATTAGCTTAACAGAATTTACGAGGGTAAAACTGGCCGGAATTGAATCTGGTACACTACGAATCAATGGATACTAAATTAAAGTATATTTGATAAAACAGGAATAAAATTTCATTAAAGTTCTCATTAAAGTAAAATCTGATTGAATTAGACCGGTAATTCAATGCTTCATCTACGTCCAGTAGTCTCACTCTTTCTTTTTTGAGTATATTTAGCGAAACTTCTTTCCAATTGACCACGAACATTAGTCTTTTGAGCACCAATGAAACTTCTAATTGCAACTTCAATTGCCCTATCCAGGTCATTTTCTGAAACGTATTCGGCTAATCTCATTTTGGCAAAACTCTCTGCAGTTCTGATGATTGATTCAAAATGACGCACAGTGATTGGGAAAGAACCAGTGACTTTGGATTGATGACGAAGGTCAGCATAAACTCGAGCGATCTTATCTTGTTCAATCTGCTGTAACTTTGGATGGATCTTTGTTCTGGCGTAATGAATGTACTTCACTAGGAAATCTTGTTGTAGGGGCGATATTTCATTCTCCTTCTCTTTGTTCAGTTTTGTGATCTTTTCTCTTCTTGATAGATTGTTTCCTCTTGTAGTTGGTGTATATATCTGACTGGATGCGTCAGGATCCATTTCTTCATCCTCATCATCCTCGTCTTCATTTTCATCATCCTCAATCGTTTTTGATGATCTCATATGGGAATCAATAACAAAACTGGCTAGTCTCTGGTCATTTTCAGGGTTCACTAAATCTTTAACAACGCATAATATGTCAAATCTTGATAAAATCGGTTCTGTCAGATCAACATTTTGTGGTAAAGTCAAGGTAGAGTTGTATCTACCACCATTTGGATTTGCAGCTGCGATAATGGCACATCTGGCTTGCAAACTGGTGACAATACCCGCTTTTGAAATGGAAATACTTTGCTGTTCCATAGCCTCATGAATGGATGTTCTATCTTGGTCATTCATCTTATCGAACTCGTCAATTAAACAGACACCTTTATCTGCCAGCACTAAAGCACCACCTTCTAAAGTCCATTCCCTTGTGACAGGATCTTTTCTAACACTTGCCGTCAACCCCACAGCAGATGCACCTTGACCTGTAGCAAAAACAGCCCTTTGTGCCGTTTTCTCGACGTATTTAAGAATCTGCGATTTAGCAGTACCAGGGTCACCTAATAATAAGACATTAATATCACCTCTTATAGAATGTTTTCCATTGATATTTTTTGGGACACCTCCGAATAGAGAACATGCAACTGCTGTTTTGATATCTTTATGTCCATAAATAGATGGCGCAATTGAATTGATGATTTTCCCAATAATATTACCACTTCTTGCTACCCTTCTAAACTCTCTTTCATCTTCTTCAGACCAACTGAAAATATCTAAACCTTGGTCAGTGGAGAACTCACTCGAAGAGTTACCCCCAGTTGATTTCTGTGAACCTTCTCTTCTTCTAACTGAGTTGGCATGAATGATCGTATGGAAGACAGGAAATCCATTTTTAACATTCAAAATACCATCATAAGATTGTTTGTATACTCCTGTGACTTCAATTTCTTCACCAGGTTTGGCAACATCCACCAAATCCCATAATAAAATAATATCTCTATGACGTGGCAATCTACCAGTAGGAACAGTACCAGGAGCCTCTTGCAATGTTAACTTCTGATAATTTCTGTATAATGTTTTCTCCGAATTTAAAGTGAAAGGCCCTCTGCCTTTACAGTTTTGGCAAAATGAAGGCTTCACTGGATTCTCAGTATCCTGAGGAAATGGTCCCAAGATTGAACCACATTTTTGACAGTCAAATTTGACAGTTTTTGATTGCGGATGAACATCACCTCTTCTAGTAACAACACCTGATACTCTTACCAGTGAGTTCAAATCACCTTCTCTTAGCTCTCTTAAAGTTGAGATTTTTGGGAAATCAGAAATTCTCACATGAATATCCTGATGAATTCGAGAATAATCAGGATAATGTAGCTCAGTGGCTTCCATCGCAACCTCATCAAATAATCTCAAAATCTCTTCAGGACACATTGTTAAGAACATAGCTAGGATAGCTTTTGATTCACTCAAATGTCTATAACTCACCTCTAAACTTGCGGAGTTAACTTCACCTAATGTTCTAATTCTAGCACCATAAACTGAACGACCTTGGTCATCGGTATACTCTAGTAAAAACGATTTTAGTTCTCTTGAAATTGTTCTAGAAACATTTGGTTGGGTAATCCAGTCAACCAAGCTTTGTGCTTTGATATCTGCTAGCGATTCTAGTGTTAATTCCTCATTCAAAGGATCGTGTTCGAATTCATCCATATCCTGATCCTCATCATAAAGACCAGCACGTCTTCTTCTCGTTCTTGTTGGAAGATGACCATCATCGTCACGGTCCAAGAACGCTGACTGACGGAAAACATCTCTGACTTGATCCATTTTTTCATCGACAGCACGATATCCACCGATATCCATATCATCTAAGATCTCCTCGTCATCAATGTTATCACCGAGATCATAGTGGTCTTCTACTGGGTTTTCTCTATAATCGCCTTCATAGTCGTCCATCAAATCATCGATTCTCCCTTCATCTTCGATGTCTTCTTCTGGTTCATCATCATCATCAGCAACGCCTTGGAATGGAGAGGAAGGTGGTAAATGGCCAGGAGTCTCACCTCCAGTTGAGGAGGGAAGTGTGTGTTGGGAAGAACGCCCATCGTCATCACTCTCGTCGACTGTTCTTTTTCTGGATGACATTGTACTTTGGTAAGTGGTTCTCTGTTTTGTGTATGGTGAGCAGTGCTTCAAAAGTAAATAAAAGAAGGACTTTTGTTATTTAAAAGAATTTATTTTTGTTTTGGAATAAATTATGCACTTCATTTAGCTCTGAATTTCCTAAAGCGTTAATGAATTTCTCCTTGTGAGACACGGAAAAAAAAAAAATTTGAGACGCGTTTGTGCTTTGATTTACAAATTCGCGAGAAAACCTTATAAACTCCGCCCGCCAGAAACGAACCACTCCACAGACGGTCTCAAAAAAATAAAAAAAGCACGTGTCAAAAAAGCAAAAGTAGTCGAAAGACTGAAAAATAAAATTCCCCTAATTTTCACATGTGAAAAAGAAAGAGACAAACTAAAATGCCCGATATTATTAGCATGTGGAAAAAGGACGGTGGTTATGGAAGTGGAAGTGGAAGTGGAGAATGAGCAGTAAGGCGTAATGGGCAATCAATTCGATCTGTGTAGTGATTAAGGATTAGACGCATCCATCCGGAAGTACCATGGTGGGCAATGTATATTTGTCAGTGGTTCTTTGTGTTTTCCTTCCACAGTGATATCATTTAATCTATATGGTTATGAGGCATGCCATTTTGGGACTGCATATGATAAAATGCACGTTAAAACTTGTAAACGTGGATCGAAAACTGTTATTTCTCCTGCTGTCTTTTGTATTCTTATAAATACAAACTGGATTTCCTATTCTCCAGTATGTCCAAACTAACTAATCGTGACGTATCCCAGATCAAACACTTTAAGATCAATAATGAGTGTTGAAGACAAAGAAAAGCATCCTTCGCTACATGAAGTCCATTCAATATCTTCTGCAGATGGTTCAGGCTACTCGTTCAACTTCTTCGACAAGAAAGGTGATCTTTCAGATTTCGACACTACAGACCCTGCTTTAACCACAAAGATTCGTCTCGTCAATGATGCGCTAGATGAGATTGGTTTCACATGGTATCACTTCAAGCTTTTCTGCCTAAATGGTATGGGTTATGCTGTCGACTCCCAGCTAACATTCATCCAGTCCTCTGTCGCTACCTACGTCAGATATCAGTTCAAACAGGTGTATCCTGCTGATTCACATGCTATCTACGCTGGTCTTCTAGCTGGTGCCTTGTTTTGGGGGTTTGGTGCTGATTTGATTGGAAGAAAGTACGCTTTCAACTCATCGTTAATGTTAAGTGCCCTATTTGCTGTGATGGCTGGTACAATGGGTAACTATGGTACATACTGTTTGTTTGTTGCACTAAGTGCTGCTGCCTCTGGTGGGAACTTGGTCCTGGACTCAACTGTGTTTTTGGAGTTCTTGCCTTCTAATAAGCAATGGCTGGTTACTTTAATGGCTGCTTGGTGGTCCGTTGGGCAGACTTTGGCCGTTTTGAGCGCCTGGTTGTTCTTCTCCTTCGATAAATTCCATTGTGATTCTGCTAATTACTGTCCTGGCGAGATTAATAGAGGTTGGAGATATGTCTGGTTTGTTAATGGTGGGTTTGTCTTGTTCATAGCTATTCTCAGACTGACTATAATAAAACTAAAAGAGACTCCTAAATTCTTAGTCTCCAACAAGAGAGATGCTGAAGCTGTCGAAGTCATTCAAAGTATTGCTAGTAAATATGGAAGAACTTGTTCTCTAACATTGGAAAAGCTACAAGCTGTGGGTGATATCACTGGGAACGATAACTACTATGATCATCCAACCATTGGGAAAACATTCAAATTGATTGGCAAACATATCCGTACTTTATATGCTACCAAGACAATGGCATATTCATCCACTATGATCTTTCTATCTTGGGCATTATTGGGGATTTCATATCCTTTATATTCCAATTTCTTACCACAACTATTAGCTGCTAGAGGTGCTAAAACATCTGCCACTAGTTTGTCAGGTGTTTACCGCGATAGCGTTATTGCCAATGCTTCTTCTATCGGTGGTGCTCTGATTGGTGGTACTATCTTATACTTTTTCCCAAAAGTTGGAAGAAGAGGAACAATGGCCATTGGTGGGTTGACCTCAATGGCTTGTTTCTTCGGTTATACTGCCGTCAAAACTAGAGCCCAAAATGTCGGATTGTCAAGTGCGGTTTACATTTCGATCTACATCTATTACTCATGTCTCTATGCTTATACCCCAGAGATTATGCCCTCTAGTGCTAGAGGTACTGGTAATGCTATTGCAGTGGCCATGATGAGAACAACGGCATGCACAGTTCCGGCTATTGCCTACTTCACTGATACTTCGAGCTCTGTCCCTGTTTGGATCTGTGGTGCCTGTGTTGGTCTTGTTGGTATAGGTTCATTCTTCATGCCTTTTGAACCGTCATTACAAAGGGTTGCTTAGACCTGTTTAGTTCCTTGTTGATCTGTTTATTAATGCTAATAACTAATTTCTTACATCGTTGTTTTGTTTTCGTACCATAAATCATTGTGTATTCTCACAAATATCATATATATATATCCCTTCATTTTTCATTGCAGTAAAGTTTAATAAGTCATCATATCATGCTGTTGATGGTGGTTCATTCGTCTTAATCATACTTCTCAAAAATTCCTCTTCCTCCGTTCTTTTCTCCAGTTCCTTTTGTTTTCTCATCTCTTCCAGTTCTTTGTACTTCTTCTTCGATTTCTTATGCTTACTCGTACCCTGGCGTTCTCTTCTTTCCTCTAGTGCAGCCTGTCTACTGTTCTCTGGATCCAACAAATGCTGAACTTTCATTGCTAGGATCTCTCTTGCCTTCTTCCGATTCTGATCTCGAGACCTTGTAGCTTGGCAAGACACGACTATTCCTGTGGGAAGGTGTTTCAGCTGAACCTTTGAATTACACTTATTGATCTTCTGGCCTCCCGGACCTGACCCACCTTTCAAGAAGACTTCTGTTATTTCACTCTCGTTGATCTTTGGGCGTGGTGGCATTTTATTGGCTTTAATTTGAAGGAATGGGCACGTGTAAAATGTTCTCGTCAGCCGATACATCATGCTGTTCTGCCGTAGGATAATCTGGTTCATCTTATTCAGTACAGGAGAGTTTGTTATTAGCATTTTGTTGATGTTTATTAGCCTTTCTTTTAACTTTTAACAGATGCCTAAGAAAAAAAATCTGGAAAAATGAACGGTGAGAAGGTGGAATTACAATGGTATTACAAAGGAAGAGAAACATGGAAGTGTGAATGGTTCAATTGTTAGAACCCGGTGCTACTATAGACCCGTTTGCAGGGGTGCTTAATATTTGCTCAGCTCAATAACTCTTGGGTTTGCTTCTGTTCCAGATTACAGCTACACTATATTATGGTCTTTGTGTAGGAATGACACAAAACCAACACTAAAAATCCACTGGGCAAAGGTGTGAAACTTCAAGGAAATGGTGAAGCTGTTTGAGCTATAAGCTTAAGTGCTTTTCTAATTGTGATGATACGTTGGTACTCGATGTTTCATGATGCCCATAGTTCAACCTTCACCAACCACCACAAATGAATCATCACACATTTCCAAATCATTAACTACACAGAGCTCACAGGAAACAGCGCATTCAAATCTTTCGCTAAGCCACCATTCCAATCATTCTACTCATACCCAGCTCACTGGGAGCTCGGTATATTTCACTGCAAGAACATCTGTTACAAATCAAGCGTTATCTGGAACTTCATCAGTTAGACCTGTCAATGTGATGAGTGATGAAAGCAGGGAGGATAACGAAACAGATATCATAATCATCAATGAAGAAGATGAGGCAATAGGGGATCATTTTGATTTTGATAAAATAGATCATAAACCTCCCTATCTGCCCAATAGAGCTAACTATTCAGGTTTTGGTAAACCCAATTTGAGGCAGAAAATCATTCAAAGGCAATCCACTCGATTATTACCACCACAAGACCATGTTGTTGAACGTATGGAAGAACAAATAGTAAGATGGGCACCTTCTCAATCCTCTTTTAGAGTTGATGATATTTTAAATGGGCAGCATGCGTTTCAAAAAGCTGAATTACCTACATTAGAAGTAACGGCAACAGATACCCCATCAACCACAACCACCACCGAAAATACCAATGGACATGAATCTAATATTACTGATACTTCATCTTGTGGGTCGATACCCGCAAATTCAGAGAATCAAGGAACTGAAACCACAATAAAGTCAAACTTTGTTGAAGAGCAATTTTTTCAAGACCAACAAATGATCGAACAGTCATTCACAGCAAAGATTATAGGAACTGGTGCCAATAATCCTCAAAGTGATAACTCGATACAGAACAGCTGCAAGTTCAACGCTTCATGGCATTTGCCTGCTCATGAACCCAGCAATGAGCCTTCTTCTGCCACTTCCGCATCGTTTTCATCATCAATGTATGTTAGAATGAATGGGGAGAACAATAGCTCAAGATTGAATGATGAAACTTTGACAAACAAAGACAAAAGGTTCATTTCAGCAGTAACTCCTGTGGCCGCCCCTTTAACAGAAGAAGACGTGGCTCATTTAATTAAGAACCAGCCAGTACAACAGGCCGCATCTGATCCTCTGGAGACTGTACCTAGAACAATGGAATATACGTTATCTGCCGAAGAATCCAGTGACATCGGTTGTTTTGAACTGTTCAAAGAATCTATGGAAGAGTTATGGGAGGTCTTAGTGGGATGCATTCTTTGTGATTTTGACTTGAATCAAGATGACGTATCACAACATTATTATAGATCATGAACACATTTCTTTTTACTTTTACTTGAACTACACTTGCGTAGTAACGTCAATACTAAAAAACCTCTAATTTATTTGGACTATTATGAATTATAAATGACCATTCACTTTAATTTTTCTTTTTTTTCTCGTAAAGAGAACTAATAACTAACGCATGGTAAACAAATGAACCAGTTTAAAAGAGAATAAAGAACTCAACTCAAAAATATGTAGAATCAGTCACATTGCAACAAATAATATTACTCTGATGCTTCAGCGAATCTTTCAGAAATATTCTGTATTAATTTCTCAAACTCTGCTTTACCAGCTTCTTCGCCTTTAGATGGTTCAAAGAACTTAGAGGAAGAGACAGAGTGTTTAACATCAGATGTTTGCTCTGATAATTTAGACCAGTTGGCACCATTTGCAACAGCTTTCTGTGCTTCATCGTAATAACCAACAAAGGCTCTCATCATATCGAAAGTCTTCCAGATTGGACAGAAGGCATCATAAGTGGAGTAACCATTTTGTTGTAAGAAATCTTCCTTGATCAAATTGGCAACATCTAAGGTAATTTTATCGGAATCAGATAAAGCGGATTTACCAACCAATTGAACAACTTGCTCTAATTCTTCAGCATTCGATAGAATTTCTCTTATTCTGTCTCGCAAAGCTGGGAATTCTGGATAGTTTGAGTCGTAGTATTTGTTCAAAACATTGGTATATTTGGAGTATGAAACTGATGTGTTAATAGATGGGAAATGTTTTCTTTGGGCTAATTTCTTATCCAAACCCCAAAACACTTGTGTGATACCTAATGTAGAAGTAGTGACAGGATCGGAGAAATCACCACCAGCTGGGGACACAGCAGCAACAATTGAAACAGAACCAATACGATTTGGAGAGCCTAATGCAACAGCTTTACCAGCTCTTTCGTAGAAGGAAGCCAGTTTAGCACCTAGATATGCTGGGAAACCTTGGTCAGCAGGCATTTCACCTAAACGACCGGAAATTTCTCTCAAAGCTTCAGCCCATCTGGATGAAGAATCAGCAATCATGGAAACGTTCTTACCTTGATCTCTGAAATATTCAGCTAATGTGATACCAGTGTAAATGGAGGCTTCTCTCGCTGCGACAGGCATGTTTGAGGTGTTGGCGACTAAAGTAGTACGTTTCATGATTGGTTCTTTTCTACCAGAGATTTCTGTAAATAGTTCAGGGAATTCCATCAAAACTTCAGCCATTTCATTACCTCTTTCACCACAACCAACATAAATAATGGCATCAGAGTTGGAGTATTTAGATAAGGATTGTGAAATGACGGTTTTACCACAACCGAAAGCACCTGGAATACAAGTAGTACCACCTTGAACACATGGGAATAAGGAATCTAAAACCCTTTGGCCAGTTAATAATGGATAATCAGCACTTAGCTTTTCAGCAACAGGTCTTGGGACACGAACAGGCCATGTATGATACATTGAGTACTTGTATTTTATATTATCAAACTCAACTTCTAGAACTGGTTCATCAATGTTGTAAGAACCAGCTTCAGCAATTGACGTAATTGTACCTCTAGCTCTTGGAGGTAATAAAATTTTATGATCATTTAATAATGAGTTTTCAAAGATAGAACCAAAAATATCACCACCACTAATATGGTCACCAACTTTCAAAGAGCCTGGAGTGAAGTCATATTGAACAGTTCTGCTCAAGGCTGGGGCATCTATACCTCTTGGAATATAAATGGATTGGGATATATCTTTAATTGCTTTCAGTGGTCTCTGGATACCATCATAAATAGTTTCCATCAAACCAGGACCCAATTCAACAGATAAGGGCTTACCGGTTCTTAAGACAGGATCACCAACGGTGACACCTGCAGTTTCTTCGTAGACTTGAATAGTAGCCTTGTCAGCATCAATTCTAATGACTTCACCAACCAGGTTGTCATGTCCGACTTTGACCAGTTCGTACATTGCACAACCAATCATGTTTTCAGCAATGACGACAGGACCTGAGACGGAGTAAATTTGACCATATTCTGATTCTTTGTGATCATCTAAAGAGATACGTTTAATCTCTTTACGAGCATTCTCAATCGCACCGGCCTATAATGGAAGATAATAGTTAGTTATTATGCAATTTGATAAACTGTATTTTCCTTGAAATACGACCTCCCTTCTTTCATACATACCATCCTGACTTGTTATTTGACCAACCAAAAAATCGCAATCAGCTATGTCCTCGAGTATTTCAATGGTGAAATATTCAAAGTGTGAAGATGATAATGATATTAATTGATTGCTAAACCGGTTCAAATTGAGCTTGAACTTTCTGTCTTTTATCAGGTTTCTTTCCCTTTTGGCTATTTCTCAACTTCAAATGATAATCAAATTCTGAAATTGAAGGCCACGATTTTTTGTTACCCGGTGCAATCTAGACTTCCTAATTTGGAAATGAATATCCTGTCAGAGAGATAATAAATAATAAGCCTAGCACTCAGACTAAGATAGTATTAACCAAGTGTATAGCACTGGATCTATACCAGAGAGGAAAGTCGATAAGATAAAGGAAGGCTGTTAAGAAGATTTTCAGGGCAGGAAGTTGCCCTTAACCGAAACCAAAGCACATTATCGTTTATAACACCCGGACATCTCATATCATCTGTTATAAAAAGGCATTACGAAAATTTTCTTTCCCTTCAGTTTATGGGACTCTTTTCTTCTTCTTTGTCCAAATCCATCTTTTTAGACAGTACGTGATTAAACGAAAGCATAGGCATCGCAGAGCTCACTATGCACTCCATTTCTTACGACTTTGAAGTGCTTTTCCTCGACCATAACAGTTCTTGTTATAACTGAGGATACATGGGCACTTTGATTGGTAGTTTGAACTGGTTACGATTTTGACTCTTTGTCTTGTAAGCTCTTTTACTTAAAGATTTTAATTCATTCGTGATAGCTGATGGAGAGAACAATGGTAGACCAATAAGAACCTGTCTGGATCGTAAAGAGTTGAAAGAGAGGTGTCAGATGGGCTATATATTCTATTCTCTAAAATTTATAGTTGAATGATTAATACAATAAATGAACGAAAATACAAAACGATAAAGCCAAAAGATGTAGCCATATCCCATAATTGCTGAAGATTGCAACTACGTATTTTGAAATTATTAAATATTATATTTTTATATACAGTCATCTCATCATTTTCTGTTGGTATCTAAAACATTCAAAACTCCAATAACCAATCCACTAATCATCACTGTGCAGTACCTCCGTTGTATCCTTATTTGATACATCATCAAATATGTTAACTTAAATATCTATTTCCTGTATCTTATCTTCTCATAACATTCTCACACTGCAGAAACCCCAAACAGTAGCCTTCTCTTCCTGGTTAAAAAATCTGCATCACTTGTATATGATTAGTGATACTATCATTATAAGCCAAAAGATCCATCGTAAGAGAAAACAGCTGTGATAACGTGAGCTCTTAATTTCCAATGATATTTGACAAACCGAAACAACGCCAAAAAACACCCCCAAATAAATAAACAAGTCCAAGTGCATCAAAGCACTTAGCTTGGAGAGGAATAATTTCGTAATTTTCCAGTATATCCCTCTCACATTTAGTCATGATGTTCTACTTCTTCGACGGAAGTACAAGAACTAGATTTAGCAAGACTTGAGGAGGAGGAAGAAGCACTGCTTATGCTTGTGACTGACTTACTGCGAGGCTCAGTGATACCTTCGGCGTCATGCTGTGCATCTTGGTGTTGATCATCATGGCCATCCTGTAATTTCATATTCTGGAGCTTTCTTATTTGCGTAGGAGTTAACTTTCTTGCCTTTTTTTTGATGACAACTCTTGAGCTATCAGTCAGTTGGTTGGGAAGTGAGATTTTATCATTTTGATCTGAGTTTGGACTATTGTTGTCGATTCCATGTGCTATTTTATCCTTCAAATCATCTTTGTGTTTATAGTACATATAATTTCTCAAAGCCATTCTTCATTGAATGTAGTACGAGTCGAGTTTCAACGGAGTAAAAAAACAGTGTTCTTAAGATTTGGGTTCTTCGGTTGATAGACAATAGGAATATCTGTGGAAGTGGAAGTGTTGAACACAATGAACGCAACAGCAGTGGTTGGTCTCTTCTTCTAAAGGGAAATTTTGTACAAGACCAGATTCAAGGGAATGAACAAACAGTTATATAAAAACCACATACTGTGCCTTTTTTCCAGTTTGCCCCCATCGTACGTTCCTCTTCATGCCTGAATGGTGTTAAAATCTTGCCCATTTCCAAACTCGCTCACAAAAAAATCAGTCCATCTTCACATATGTCCCGCAAATATTTCCTAATGGGGAAATATCGGAGGTGCGTACTACTCGGAAAACTGAGAAACGGTGCCATTTTCATACAAACACCGAGAATGGTCACGTGGAGGGTGCTTTAGCCCAGCCAGACTCACTGGCTCGCTACAGAACAGCTGCAGGAACAGAAAGAGAACATTAGTACCATTTCTTCTTGCATTAGAGAACATTTCTGATAAATTTATATAGCTAGTCTATCTCTTCTTCAACTACTTCTTGCCATCCATTTCCACCCTCCTCCATCTCTAGCAACAAGACTTTTGTCGGCTTCAAGCTTGTCTTTAATATGCCAAATGATCTATGGCCAACACCGCAATATCCCAATAACGACCTTTCATATTCAACCTCCTGATCATCCACATCCTTTTCCATATCCCTTTCATCATCACTATTATAATTCAGCTTGTTTGGACTTATCTGCGGGTTCTTTGCTCTCTGCCTTGTTCCATACCGACCAATATTTACGTAATTGGACAGAACCCTCTTAGACTTCCCTTTCGAAATTGATAACTGGCTATCTATCAGTCCTTGAGAGGTCATCTTAATCGATTGTGAACTAGCTCGAAGTATTTTTCTACTGAGCAACTTCTGTTTGAGGATTTCATTTTGCTTTGGATGTGTTGGATTTCTTAATAATTTGTTGACATAATTATAGAGTTGGATTTTTTCATTCTTTAATGACCTGATTTCAAACTGATACTTCTTGAGAAGCTTTTCCCTTTCATCCAGCTTGCTACTCAGCTCATTTGCTAAAGAAGAGGAATTATCTGTTATATCGTTCTGTTCTTCAGTCTCACTTTCTTGGTCTTCATCATCTATTAACATCTCAGTCATGCCTTCATCATCAAAGGAGTCATCAAAGGAAAGATCAGAAAGCCTGCCTGATGGTAATAGTTCTCCATCTTTCTCCTCTGTGCTTTGCTTTGGTACGCTGGATCGTTCATTCAACAGCGTGCTGATATTTTCAATTTCATCAGTTTTGGCATCCAAATCATTCATAATACTATCTATCTGTTCATTCAATAAATAAATTTGGCCATTCTTACTCTTCAGCAGCTGCTCATATTTTTGGTTTTCCTTCTTCAGTTTATTGATGTTCATTTGCCATTCTCTTTCTACTTTCTTGTGGTTTTCAAGTTCAGATTCATAATATCCAATCTCACCGCTTAGCTTCTTTCCTAATGATCTGTTCAACTCCCCCATTTTCTTCAAACTCGTCTGCTGTTGCAAGATAGTCCTCTCCCTGTCCAATATTTCAATTTCTAGCCTCTCTTGCTCGCTATTAGCTGTCTGAGTCTTTAGCACCTGTTCTGAATATAGCTTTTCTAGTCTGATGATATCATCCTGTAGCTTCTTTAACCTTGAGGGATCAAGGCCGAATGTATTATTGGCACCGGATGTCTCATTTAGAGGCAACTCATTCTCCTTGTTTGATATCTCGCTTACTTGTACATTGATCATTGGTGCTTGTTTGTGCGACGAGTCCCGGATCTTCGTTTTGGCGTGGTTTTGGAGATGTGTTTGTTGTTTTGTGCCTGTGTTTTCCGTTTAGTTCTTGTTTTGTTTTGGTTGGTAACACAAAAAGTAAACAAACACTCGCCAACCAAATAAGGGAAGATAAAAATTCATACTTACTCTTGTGAACTGTGGATTCCATTTAATTATTAATTCATTTATTAGTACGTATGCTCTATTTTGTAATTCTATAAATGCGGATCTCAGGACTCGTTTTTGGATACCACAGAGTTTGCTTTAGCTCACTTGGTGTCTCCGCTCTACTTATGACCTGCCATTTCAAACATCTTTCTGCTACTCCAACTTCAAATGAACTGATCGTATCTTCATTCCTGATGGTCGCAGATATCAGAGTTTCTTTTGCACCTTTGTTCAAAGCCTGTTCAATACACTCAAGTAAAAATGGAATAACAGAGGCATCATAAGTAACGTCAGCAGCAACAACGATATCTACGGGTTCTTCAATCGCATCCCTACCCCACCATAGACTTTGACATTTTAGATTAGAATGCTCGGCAAGACTTATTCCATTAGATATGAGACTATATCCCAGAGATTCTATCAGATTCTGATCACCATCTGTGATTATCAGCTTTTTATAGTTAATGGGATGCTTTATTAACGTCAATGCTACTAGACCTGTCCCGGAGCCCAATTCCAAGATCCTCTTCCCATCTAGCCTCTCTTTATATTCGGTAACAATGAAATGTGACAGATATAAAGCCGCTTCCCAGGTCCTTAGGCCTGTCGTTCCTGAACCACTGATCAGTCTCGGTGCTTCTCTTATGGTGACACGAGTTCCAGCAACGTTATAGGTGATTAGATCAGTTTCAGTAGCCTCTTTCGGTTTGTAAGAAAGTAGAGTGCTGAAAAATTCATAAAGTTCATCTTGGCCAGCCGTTGATTCCTTGAATAGTTTTGAGCTTAGAAAGGACCTAATGTAGAATGGATTATGTTCTCTGATCTCGGTGAGGACGGGCAGGAGCGTTTCTGTATCTATATCTGGAGGCAGTTGTATGTCCCTTATGGGAACTCTTTGGTTTAAATTATTTATCAGCGTCTCCATAATTCTTCTAATTCAGATTTGCTCATTAACTACGTGAACTGCTTAACGAAGTGTTTGAGGAACGAATTTTTTTTTTTTTACGCCAGCGATTTTTTTACCAAGTTGGCGATGAGCTTATAAAAGACTATGTAAATGAGTAGTAATGAATTGATGTGAGTTAAATATCTATGCTAAAGTACCAATGACTCTGACTCTCTTCACACCACCGTCTGGTATAATGGTCAAGAGAATGTGCGTGTAAGCTTCCTCGGCATTCTTCAAGTCCGTGAATGAGTGTTCCTTATCAGCAAAAGTTTTGGTTGGCTCAACAAGCACCTTCCAGTCTTTATCATTATATTCCGGGGCTTTAACATCAGATTTTAGACCATGGATTGAAACCTTCTGTGGGAAGTTACCTCTGAAGTGGGCGGTGTCAACAACAACCTCGTTTATCTTGGCCTTGGAACCAAGCTTAATGATAACCCAATCAACATGACCTGGTGTTCTTGATCTTTTTGTTTCCCAGCCATCACTCATATCATGGCCTCTGCCAGGAAGTAGCAAGTTATCAGCAGTACCAAAATGCTGATCCGACCATCTAACAGTGACACCACCATAACCCACAGATGCAAAATCAATCAAAGAGTCAGCTTTGATCTCTGACAGGTTTGGGATGACTTCACCGTACAATCTGAATCTAGCAATACCACCATCTGGGTATTGTTTTAATCTGGCATGTGTATAAGCTTTTTCAGTCAATTGATCTCTTTTAAAGAAGTGTCTTTGAGATGGACCGCATTCTTCTTTAGCAATAACAGTATCCCATTTAACCTTTGACCAGTCAATCTCTGTCTGATCTGGAGCGATATTGGCCGCCTCAACAGTGATGAATGGAGCATGGTTACCATTGAAGAAAGCAGTGTCAATTTCAGCACCAATTAGTTTGGCAGATGAGACTCCAAACTTCAGGATGACCCAATCAGCTTCTTCAGTATTATGTCTTCTGGTTTCCCAACCATCATACCAAGCACCTGCGTAGACAAATCTGGTTGCATCTCTGATTGGAGCTTTTGGTTTGATCAAGTTCTCAGCTGGAGCGAACCATTCATCGCTAGTAGCTAGTGCTTTCCCTCCAACTTTTTCACCGATGACATCGGTATAAAGAGAAACCACTTGCTCTTTGAATTGATCTTCTGATAAGACTGATTGTGACATTTTTTATATAGATGATATCCCGGACCTCAATAGTGAAGGTTGAAACACTGCTTGGTAATAGATCTTGAACAAATGCTTCTTTCCAAGGGTTTAAATAGGATGGACAACTAGAAAACTTGTTGCTGTTATCAGTGTATTTCGGCCATATCCGTTCAGCAAGTCATGTGAAAATCACGTGAATAAAGCGCTTATGAAAACACCACGAATTGTACGAATTGTAAGAATTGTACGAATTGAATAGAATATTCACGGATCAGTGCGAACTAAGTAATACTAGCGAACTTCAAAGTCATAGGTTTGTTTTCAGGACCAGTTTTTGTGCAGAATAATACAGCTGTAAGTTCGGTAAAGACCGTTAATGCACTTATTACCCTACTGCCAACAATGAAAGGGTCAACTAATGCTCATTCATGTTCTTTATATCTGCTACATAATTCTAACTAATAACTGGTTATCTTGTTGATCAAATTGACACCTGGTTGGTGTATGTATGAATCGTCTGCAGTGATTAGCTGTGGGTGGGAATCGTAATCAGTGATTAGCTGTTGGTGACCACCTTTTACAACGTAAGTTATGATAAAAGAA
>JAKTUE010000049.1:0-82824 GCA_030556525.1 Wickerhamomyces quercuum
GAATTAGCCGAAGACAGAAGTATTTCATTGGTCGGCATATATGTGGATATATGTACGGCATTGGGCTTTGCATGGTTTGAAGCCCATAACCAAGGAAGGAAATAGACTCTGTCTCTTTACAAAAAAAATTTAAAATCCACTTTGCTCACAGGAGTAAATTTAAGACATGTACACTTCTGGAGAATTACTACCATCACAGATGATGTTTAATACTGCTGCAAGAAGAAAGAAACAATAAGAAATTAATTAACAAGATAACCAGCTATTAGTTGAAATTACAAGATAAAATATGTATTAGTTAAAATTATATTGCTGAGATATAGAACATGAATGAAACAGGAAGAAAAAAAAAATCAGATTGCAGTTAAAACCGATTTCTTTTGAAGAAGTCTCTAGTAATAAAGTGCATTAGACTAATAATATAAAGAGTCAAGCTAATCACTAAGCTAGATAAAAATATTCCAAATTCATTGTAAACTTCATTAGAAAAAGCAAAAGAATATATTAATTCCTTGTAGACTTCTTTACAGAATATCTCCCATTAAAAACCACTCACTTACATCGCTATACCTACTATAACATCTAGTGAGTAGAGGTTCCTATCTTACCTTTAAACTAATACGATTGAAATATCCACAACTTTCAAAGAAAACTCTATTAAAAACTATTATCAAGGTTATTCTTATCATCACCAGCACTACTGTCCACTAGATTGTCATCAATTAATCTCTTAAATATTTGGATCATTTGGAACCTGAGAACAAATTTGTCTCCATCGAGCATTTTTCTCCAAAATCTTTCAAAATTTCATAATTAGCTTTCAGTTTCGTCATAACAGCAAGGGATTCTGAAAGATCAGGATCATTTCTCCTTGAGTTTAATACACCTTTTGATATTTCAAAAGATCTTTCAGTTGAAGTAATATCTGCAGACACCGGTAAAATCAATCTTGCAACAAGAGATAATTTCGGAAGCTTGGTTTGATTATTCTTCCAATACTGTAAAACAGATTTTGGACGGCCGTCGATATCTATTCTTGGTTCATCCAAATACTGTTTGAATTCCTCAACAACCGAACTTCTGAGTACCTTCTCTAACTGAACTGAACTATCACGTGCAAATGACGTGTTTTGTGAGTTGATAAAAGCTTCAGCGTCAGATTTTGTCAAAAACATAACGCTGGACAGTGATAGAGCTTGATTTCTCAACATCTCCTCCTCTAATTTTTGAGTTATATTATTATCAACACCAGTTGAATGGTGCTGATCAATATCAGCAAAGCTATCCTTTGAACTGTTTCTAAGAACATGATTCAGATATGGTTCTAACCCAACTAAAAATTCTTCAATGCTAGCTTTAGTGTCATCAAAATTTTTCTGATCAACGTTCTCTCTTATAAAAAGATGCTTTGTAGTAGGATCAAGGATAGAACACAAGTACAATAATATGGAAGTTTCAGATTTGTTGAAATGTTTTAACATTACGTCGTTAGCACTTTGAGAACATTTTTCAATTGTCTTTGGTAACTTCATAGTATTTAGATCAGTTCCGAATTGAGCTTTCAACATGAGTTTCAAAGCAAAATAAGGATCTTCTTTAAAGATGCTGCCAGCCTCATTTATTTTCTCCGTTTTCTCATGTATCTTCCTTGGATTTGCAAGCAAATAGATATAATCCCGCATAACAAAATAGTAATTCAACAGTAAATGAATGTTTACAGCTTTTAAAGAAAATCTCTGGTTAAGTAACCAAAACGGTTGTAGAATTTGAATCATTAGGGAACAATAATCCCATTCACTATCCTTAATACGCAAATGGGAAATAAGCTGAGATGTATTGGATGAATCTTGATCAAAAATTGCGTACAATTCTCCAGGATTGACAACAGTAGCGTCATCTAGTGCAAATAAAGTATCAAAGACCACACGGTTTCTTAGTAAAAACTGAAGAAGTAAGAAAGATGATTGCCACTGTGTCGGAGAGGCATTTGGAACCTGCTCTGGAGTTGAAGCAAAATGGTGCTTCCAAACTTTCTCATAGAGCACCTTTAATTTATCACTATTATTGATTTTCTGAGCAATGAACCTAAGCTTTATAATTGGATTTGAAAATCCTAAGGCCGATGATGATGAATAAGATCTTTCATATTCCAATCTATGTGCATAAAAATTTAACTCTTCTTCATATGTTTGTGGATCATTGTTATTGAGTAACCCACTCTGTAAACTAGCTGTTGTACCACTTGAGCTATGAAGAATATAATAGTTCTTTCTGAATTCTTTTATCTCCTCTCCTGTTATTGTGTGATCAGTCGAAATGATCTTTTGAGCACAAAGGTTTAGCAGGTGCTTGAAACAGATAATAGAATTTGTTTTGTGATGAAACATGTTGCTTAAAGTATACGGAGAACCATCAAAATCATCAGAGTCAGCACCTGGTAGGCTCTTATTTTGAAAATTGATCTTTGCTTCAAGTATTTCAATAGCCTTAATATTGTTTGGAGCAGTGTTTGAAGAAATACCAATGATTTTATGCACTATATCAAAGTCAGACAAAGATTCGAATATCAAAGAAGCAATAGTATCACCATCATTAACTGCGTCCCCTTTTACAGGAATAAAATCCAGCTGAGTCTCTTTATAATTATAATCCTTGTCAATAAGATGACTAATAAGAGAGATGTAAGACATACCACTGAGTGTAGTCCAGACATCAAATGAGACGGAGACTGAGATTTGAGTCTTAAAAAGTTCTTTCAAAGATTCTTTGAAGCTCGATTGAATTTGATAGAGCTTTGACAACATGGCGTTTTTTGATAGTGTCGTAAATTTATCATCTAATATAGCTTTCAAAAGTTTTTTTGGATCATTTTGATGCTCTCTAGATAATGACTCCCTTTGAGCCTTTGACTTTGAAACAAATAGAAGCGTGGCAACAAACTCTCTGAATTCTGATCTCTCTAATGTGTCAAATGGTAAATCTGACAGCGTGAATAACTTCGAAAGAGATTTTTCAACAAGCTCTCTTTCATTTGAGTTATCAATGATACTAAGCTTCGAAACAATATCATTAGAGCTTTCATTTGCAGTTTCAGCATTGATTGAGTTCGGTAAAGAGGGAAAAAGAATTGCAATGTTTTGAGTCTTTGTCTGCTTTAATACGGTCTGTATCTGTTCATCGCTAAAACTTGACATTAATTCAACATGGATCCCATGCTTTGATTTCAGATGCCTATATAAGGTACCAGTTGAGCCATGTTGAACAGAGTAATAGTATTTCTGTTGGCACCCCTCATGATTACAGATCAGCTCTTTCTCTTGGAGACGCTTTTCTCTATAAGAGTAGAACTTATCTGGTACTGTGACTTTGCTGAACAGTTTCCATAAAATTGCTGCTTTATTGATCTTGGGGTTAGCCTGTGGTGTTGGCGTGATGACTTTTGGGTTTGGATTGGCTAGTGGAGCGCGAAATGTGTCTTGAGTAATAACGGTGTTGGTGTTGGTGCTGGTGGTGTTGTTGTTGTTGTTCTTGATGTTCTCGGTGGGGAAACCATTATCACGGATTGGTCTGCCTTCTTGATGAGCTCCTTCTGAGTTCGAATCGGAGTGGTCTGTTCTGGGTCTCTTCTGTGGAGCACAATCCAATGACCCAGTTGGTCTTCCTGTTCTCTTCGTGGCCGAGTTCCTCATGCTTGCCAGACAAGTCTTGATGATAGTGATAACCTGTCGCCAAAGTGATCCCCTTTTTCAATCCGTCAGCTGCGATCTGTGATCTGTTAGCGATCCTCAAACGAGGAAATATTCCCTTCGACTCAAAAAGAGCGGGTAATACCTTTGAGTGTTTTCCAAAGAATTTTCAGGTTGATCGACAGCAGAAAAAAAAAAGTAAGTCAGTTGAATCAGTGAGACTTCAAGAGAAAATACAAGGTTTTGCGTGGTCTTTTTCAGTAGGAGGGTCATCAGTTTTGTGTTCACTGGCATTCCCAATCTCTTTTGGTCAATTACCCTAATCATAAAATAATTTCCAGGTTGTTAGTTTCGGGAGAGGGAAAAAGGAACAGAGAGTACACAGTATATCTTCATATATCCCATTTCCGTTCAAGATGCTACTGCCAACCTCCATCAAGCCAACTCACATAAGATGTGTAAATAGAGCCTTCTTTTCAACTTCGAAAGTGGTATCGAATACCGAAACAAAGAAAGTGTTGACCGAGGAAGAAGCCCTAAAATCTGCACCATTAGTTTCGTTGCATAAAAGATTAAACCTATCAGACGAGTTTAAACTGTCAACGTTAGCTAGAGCATTGACTTGTCGCTCTTCAAAAACTGAACTGGCGCATAACTACAGTCTAAATATTCTGGGCAAGAACTTCCTGAGTTATTACGTTTCAGAGTATTTATTAGCTAAATATCCAAGACTACCATTACCCATCCTAAACACTGCTGTCTCTTCATACATCTCAACCGAATCACTATACACAGTTGGTAAATTCTCTTGGGGTATCGAAGTTGATGAGACACCAGCCTTGCAGAAATATTTGAACAAAGAACCTATCGAATATAGTTATGGTAAACTAAGATTCATGCCAATCAACCAAACAAATGAAAAAGGTATAACCAAATTAACTTCTGCCTCCAAGGATGAAATAGACCCAATCACAGCATATGCATTATCTGTGAGATCCATAATCGGTGGTGTTTACACCAGCTCAAGATCAGAAGAAGCCACTAAGAAATTCATCTATGACCATATCCTATCAAGAAAATTGGATGTCACCCAAATGTTCGAATTTGAACAACCAACTAGAGAGTTGTCCAAACTATGTAAAAGAGAAGGCCTGGAGAAACCTGTTGCTAGACTATTAGCCGAGAATGGTAGATCCTCAAACTCGCCTATCTTCGTTGTTGGTGTATTCAGTGGTTCTAACAAATTAGGTGAAAGTTATGGTGCTTCACTAAAGGAAGCTAAAGTGAGAGCATCTGTTAATGCTTTGAAGAACTGGTACTTATATAAACCTGTTAACCCTATCGTGCCGAGTGATCAAGACTACAAGCCTTCTATTGTTGACCACGGTATTGTTATCGTTTAGCTGTTTTTGATATAGATATGATACACCATAATGCTGACTCGCTGGTATAGTGGGTTTCTTGATGCATTTCACTAAACACTCATCCATGTACATAAAGAAAAATGGTAATTAAAATTTACAATAAATCTCAAAAAGATAAATACTACTCTGTAATCTTAAAAGTAAAGTAAAGTTTGCATATAAAAGAGGGATAGGATAAAGAGAACTAAAATATAAAAAGACCAGCATAACACGAATAAACCCACCTAAACCTCAAAAGAAAGTGACCATACCCTTATGGATTTTCTATTCCCCAAAAGATTTCATAAAAGAGTGGATCAAGAAGACTATAATCACAATTTATTGTTTTTCAGACATAAGGACATCATCCTCATGCTCAGCTTCTTCGTAAGATGGTAAAGTCTCCTTATCCTCTTCTAATCTAATCTTTCTAGCTTTGATTCTTCTGATGGTGTGCAAGAGTACAGACAAGAACACAATTAATGAAAGACCACCAAGGATACCTGAACCAACGGCACAAACAGCTTTTGGATCTTGAGAAATTTGGTTGAAGGTTTCTCTATAATCAATTGCTCTAACGTCTTGATATAAATCTTGGGAGAACTGTTTTGCAGATTCAATATGAGAGGAAATGGTTGATGAAGAAGAGTCAGCACTTGAAACTTCTGGAGTTGCTTCAAAACCATGTGAGGTGTAGAATTTATCTAACCTTTCACCAGATAAACCATGGATAGCAGCAAATCTGTCTAAATCTTCTTTTGTCAATTTACGGTCACCAGTTGCTTTATGGAATTTACCTTTTCTACCATTACAACCTTTACCAATTGCTTTACCTCCATGATGGTAAGGTGTAAAAGAATGTGCTTTTGGTAAAGTTTCAGAAGAAACAGTAGCACCAAAGAGCTTGTTGTAGGCTTCGTAAGATTTTCTTAGCAAACTGTCGATGAAGTTTTCTTCAGCTGATTTGGTTGAAAGTTCGCCAGATGGGATATCGGATTTGAGTTCATCTGCTTTAGCGGCGTTCACTAGTTCCTCTAGAGAATGATAGTTGTCTAGTTCAACATTTGAAATACGTTGAACCTCAGCGACACCATCTGAGTCGATTTTGACAACTTTGATGTTCTATTGTATAAATGTTAGTTATTTGTGGCTCAAGGGGTTAAATCCAGGAATACAAAACACCACCATATTTCTGGAGAAGGGTTCAACATACAGCATGGATTGGCAATGCAGTAACAGCTGCTGCCAATGATAATAATGTTAAAACTTTCATTTTGCGATGAGATGTGTAAGATAAAAAGGGGGTTTTTTAGTTCAGCTCAGTTCAGTTTCATTTGACCCTTTTTTTTTCTGGAAAATGTTTAGCAAAAACAAGGCGAAGTGGGTAAAATTCGCGAAACATTTCGTTATTCGCGCAATTGGGAAAAAGTGCGCTTTTTGGCTATTTTCGTTATTTTGTGAGTTTCCTGATTCGGATTTAACTTTCGCAAAAATTCCTCTACAATTTAAATACCCAAAGAATTTATGTCAATGGATTAGTTTGAAGTAATTAGTAGCAGTGGCAGCAACATATTTCCTTTCCCAATAAATTTAAAAGAAATATCACACCAAAGTCAATGTTTAATAAAATGTAGAACGCCAGTTAAAAACCTCATAAGATTCATCCTCAAGCTTCAACTTCAATCGATCAAAAATGGGACTGTGATAAGCATAGGAGCAAGAGTGTTATAGAAAAAAGGGTGAGTGAAATATTGATAATTCAAAAAGTAAAGCAGCTTATACTATAGTCGTTAAAGAAAAAGGAATCGAAGTTAGGAAGTTTAATGTAATATGCAGTGTAAAAGAAAATCAATCTTCATCTTCAATTCCAACATCTCCATCTTCGTCTTCGTCCTCAATGTCTTCCTCATCGTCCAAAACTAGATCATCTTCTTCTTCCTCCTCATTTTCATCATCACTGCCATCACTCAAGGAACTGACATCACTAAGTTCCTCTTCCTCTTCGTCATCATCATCATCATCCCCAATCTTGAGATCAGCATTTGACGCATATCTCAAAACATACTCTTTGATCTTCTGTTCATACAACTCATTATCCTTCTTCATCAATGCAGCAGCCTGACAGTTCAAAGGATCAGTAACATTAGGATAGATCAAAAGTTGGGGTAGGAAGATCTCAAAGATGTTAAAGATATCAAACATTGGTGACCAAGTTTGGTTTATGACATCAAGACAAATGGAACCGGAACCTTCATCAATATTTGGATGGAATATCTTGTTCTCAAAACCAATAGATGGGGATTTGTATGGATACTGATCTGGTATTTCAACATGAATTTTCCAAGTACCTCCTTGAAATGGTGCTAAAAAAAACATTCCATGTTAATAGTTGCTTCATTTGTAAAGAATTAAAACGGGATATACTCACTATCATTTGGACCTTTGAACTTGACGTAGAACTCTTGCATGCTGCCATTGATTAAACTAACGTCGTAGTCACTCATTAGACTATTAATTTTTGTTAGTTATTCTGTTCAATGTGTGGTTTGCCCCCCTTCCCATGAAGAAAGTGGGAAAAAGGTGTACATACAGTTTCATCACATCTGTTTCTATTCTTCTTTTAGATGAGCTTTGCTAGTGTATTAGTAGTTGCTTCCTTGTATAGTGGTACTTTCTTAGCCATTCGTAACATACCTCATTTTGAACAGATTTCAAAAGTCTCCTTATCTGTCACTATCCTTAGATATGCCAGTAAAGATTTGAAGTAAGTTTGTTTTTTAAAGTAAAGTGAGGTGATGTAGAGCGAGTTAGATCTTATTTCTGTATATTGTGGAGTAGCGTAAAGAATTAACGGCCACGGGAATAATGATCAAAGTTTGCTTGGGTGGACAATGGCTTCTTCAGTTGGGGGTTGGTTGGAGAGAGTTTTAAGCTGAAACCTTTAAAGTGTCCTTAAATTCGCGGCGCGAGACTAAGAAGGCCCAATTATTAAGAATGGAGGTAATCTACAGAACAGAAAAAGACGATTTATAGAACCTTCCGGCATATCCTATTAAAACTAAGAAGACGCTCACTCGGCTCATTTCATTCTATAAGAACATCGTTTTCTGAGTCCTTTTTCACATCATTTTCTTCTTGCACCAGATATGACCCCTCAACTACATGATAACTAGCACCACTCTCGTCAAACACAACCTTAACGTCATTAGCCTTTTCAAAGTTAGCAATTAGTTCATCTGTATTATCGACAGGTATGTCATCTTGTAGGAACTCAGAGCTCAATAGTCTTATTAGCTCGGTTTCTTTATGCGATAGAGACGATGTGTTATGTATAGATTTCTTCAGGTTCAACACATCTTCGTTCAGTGTACTTATCTCAGAAGTTCTCGAGTTTATCAAAGCACTTAGCTTCTCTTCGTTCAATTCACCTTCGGTGATTTTTTGGAGTCTTGTTTTAGAGTCGTCAAACAGATTAAGAGCTTTCAAAACAGCTTCGTTCTTTTCCACCAAATCGAGAGCTATGAGATTCTTCAAGGTGACTGTTTCCAGAACTTTTTTGTTCGTTACTGGGGTGGCATTCGCTTGTGAGACTGTCATTTTATTTGAGTGTTCTGTGGAGTTGGTCTAGTTCGTCTTTGACCGTGTTTTTGTTTGTGTGTGTTCTTTGGTTTTTTTTCCGTTGACAATTTTTTTTGTCTAGAAAGAAAGTGCCAATACGTAAAAAGAGAGAACCGTATCTAAATAATGCTGGCCTTCCACTTCAAAGTCTTCTCGAGGTCCCCGTTGTCGATGTTGATGGATTCGATAGTGGTGAATGGCACTGAAATTAGACCGATTTCTCTTTTCGTAACGCTTCCCTGCTGGATTGAGGTCTCTATAACGTTATTGAGCAGTAGGTTGGGCTTGTTGTCCAGAGCCAGTAGAATTCCCGTAAGGTCTCTGTTGTCTTTTGTCTTGATCAGGATCTTGGTTCCTATGAGGTCCGAAGGCGAGAGGATGTCGATGTCAGCCATCAGTAAACTGAACAAGTACGATGATCTGTTTCTCTTCTCTGCTGACAGTCCACTACACAAACGTTTTGTAGGTGCTTGGGCAAAAAAGTACAATAGCCCAAAGCTCGCGAATATCGCCAGATGGGGTTAAAGAGTGGGAAGAATCACAACCGCTTTCGCTTTGGTTCCGTCCATTTACAAAAGTCGAGCGTCAGATTCTCCTGTAGGAAATTACACCCGATTGAATGTGAAAGAAAATTGTCAGAACTTCTAGAAAACAATCGAGTACAAAATAGCCCTGCCTTGCACTTCGCTACTGCTCAATAATCACTTGTCTTAAAAATATTTAATGTTCCAATCGCCAGTTGCGTGCATGCCATTCACACCACCCGTAGCATTGTCCACATGTTTTCTTGTTGAACCGACTGGTGACTTCCCCTTGGTGACGGGGCGACTCTGTTTTTCGATGACTGCTGGCTCATCGTCAGGCATGACCAGCCCAATCATGGGGCAGCCCGCCTCTGCTGCTGGCTGTTTCTCCTTGTCTCACCCGTCTAATTGTGGAGTGCATCCCCCATGCAACCCGCCAGTGTGCCAACCACTTCCCGCCTAATTGTCGCCCAACTGTCTAAAAACTTATAAAAACTTCTCCTGAATTGGAATTTCATTAATCTCTCCCAATCAAACAGGCTTTCAATTAAAAGATAAAAACTCTCCCACTGCAAACCACTCTGGATTGTGGCCAATTGTTAAGAAGTCGCATCCAGCATTAGACAGACACTCTCTATTCGCTCTACTCCCTCCCTTCTTTCCCCCCCCCCCGTCCCTATCTCCCCATCTAACCGCTCATCTCAGCCTGCTGCATCCCCCTTTTAAAATCTAGAATCCACCATCTCAAGTGTCTCTTCTCTAATATTCTCCCACACAAACATATCCAGAAACATACGCAATGGCAAGAGACGTAAAAAACCATCTGTTGTTTGAAATTGCGACAGAGGTCGCCAACAGAGTGGGAGGTATCTACTCTGTTCTGAAATCCAAGGCCCCAATCACAGTTGCCGAATACAAGGAACGCTACACTCTTATTGGTCCGTTGAACTATGACAGTGTCGCTGTTGAGGTGGAAGAACTGTCCGTTTCCGACCCTCATCTTAGGGCAACCTTGGAGTCAATGAGCCAAAGAGGTATCAAATACGTTTATGGTCGTTGGTTAATCGAAGGTGCTCCACGAGTCTTGTTATTCGATGTTGGCTCGGCTTCTCATCATTTAGATGAGTGGAAAACAGACCTCTGGAACATTAGTGGTATCCCGACACCAAGTGGTGACTTTGAAACGAATAATGCTATCCTGTTCGGTTACATAGTCGCCTGGTTCTTAGGTGAAATGGTCTTCCATGACCGGGAACGTGCCGTCATTGCTCATTTCCATGAATGGTTGGCCGGTGTTGCCATCCCTCTTTGTAGGAAGAGAAGAATTGATGTCACTACTGTCTTCACCACACATGCTACTTTGTTAGGACGTTACTTGTGTGCTGGCTCTGTTGATTTCTATAACAATCTAGCAAATTTCGATGTGGATGCCGAAGCTGGTAAAAGAGGTATTTATCATCGCTACTGTATTGAGAGAGCTGCTGCTCATTCTGCCGATGTCTTCACTACTGTTTCATTAATCACTGCATATGAATCAGAACATTTGTTAAAAAGAAAACCAGATGGTGTTTTACCAAATGGTTTGAATGTAATTAAGTTCCAAGCTGTTCATGAGTTCCAGAATTTACATGCTTTGAAGAAAGACAAGATCAATGATTTTATTAAAGGTCATTTCTATGGCCATTATGATTTTGATTTGGATAACACTCTTTATTTTTTCATTGCTGGTCGTTATGAATACAGAAATAAAGGGGTTGATTTCTTCATTGAAAGTTTAGCTAGATTGAATCATAAATTGAAAGAAGCTGGCTCAAAAATGACCGTTGTCGCATTCATCATCATGCCAGCAGCTACTAATTCATACACTGTTGAAACTTTGAAAGGACAAGCTGTTATAAAATCTCTGGAAAACACTGTCAGAGAAGTTCAAAACTCCATAGGTCATAGATTACTAGAACACTGTTCCAGATATCAGCAGCATGGTAACGAAGTTCCCTCATTGGATGAATTGATCAGTCCTGCTGATCGCGTTTTGTTGAAAAGACGTGTTTTTGCATTGAAAAGAGAAGGATTACCACCAATTGTCACTCATAATATGAAAGATGATGCGAATGATCCAATTCTAAACCAGATTAGAAGAGTTGGTTTGTTCAACAATCCTTCAGATCGTGTTAAGATAATTTTCCATCCAGAGTTCTTAAATGCTAACAATCCAATATTACCATTGGATTACGATGAATTCGTTAGAGGTTGTCATTTGGGTGTTTTCCCATCATATTATGAACCATGGGGTTATACTCCAGCTGAGTGTACTGTTATGGGTGTTCCAAGTATCACTACAAATTTATCAGGTTTTGGTGGTTATATGGAGGATCTTATCGAAAACTCCTCGGATTACGGTATCTATATTGTTGATAGAAGACTTAAATCTGTTGATGAGTCCATTGACCAACTGACCCATTATATGTTCGAATTCACCGAAAAGACAAGAAGACAACGTATCAACCAAAGAAACAGAACTGAAAGATTATCAGATTTATTGGATTGGAAAAGAATGGGCTTGGAATACATTAAAGCCAGAAATTTGGCATTAAGAAGAGCATATCCAAACCTATTTGCAGACGGTAATGGTAACAGCTCATTCGATTCAAAACTCAAGATCACTAGACCATTAAGTGCACCAGGATCCCCAAGAGACCGTAATAACATCATGACCCCAGGTGATTTGGGGACTTTACAGGAAGCTGAACTAGGTGAAGATTATTTCCACTTACAACGAGGAGGTGGTGAAGATGGTTTGAGCCATGGTTATCCATTAACTTTGCGTGGTGATTCTGCTCCTCCAAAAGAGCAAGAAGTACAATAGAAGTCGTAAACCACAAGGCCTACCTTTGGTTTCTTTTGTTTTGTTCAAGTGCTTCCTAAGTAACTTGTTTTCTCCCTCTTGAATTTTGCCGTGTATTTTAAGATTCATATTTTTTTTTTCCTTTTGATTGAAGTTTTCGTTATTCTTCAGTTCATTTAATGTTAGTTTCAAGCTGCATGCATGATCTTGTTAAATTTTTTTCCAGTTATGTTGTTGTATCTTAGTATCTCCCAAGTCCCTCCTCCTTGTTTTGAATTTTTATTTGTTACTGTCATATCAATCAATCATTAGTCTTCATCTATATATCTCTAAGATACAGAGTTTTTGTTTTCGTTACTTTTTTGTACAACTCTGAGCTAAATGTAACGTAGCTTGCTGATGTCATAAAATGTAGAACAATCTCGTCGGGTTAACCCAAAATGGATATCCTGAGGATTGCTCATCAGCTGGGCAACAATCTGTGCGAGAGAAATATTTCACTCATCAATCAAAAAAGCTCTGCAGTACGACTCGATTTAAAAACTGAAAGTGTAAATTTACGGCGAAATATAATTGAATCCACCTTTTGCGTTCACTGGCATGTCGCATCCATGCAAATAAAAAAAAAGCACTCTTTGACAAGGCATCAGATTATGTTAGTTGACGGAAAGGAGTAAAAACTTAGCTACCTCGTAGTAGTGTAAGCAATATTACACGGTGTGAGTGAAAAAAGTACAGCGAAACTGGAACAACTAGCTCTTTACTTTCTTACTTCTCCCCTCGCTTGAGTTGAACCAGCTTATATAAGATCTTACTTATATAATATCATGAGTTCTGCTGTCAACATGATTGAAAGGTAGACCTAGATGGCTTGTTTTTGCCAGTGTGACCATAGAGGACTTTTTTTTTCTGGATAAATTTGCAGTAGACATAAATGCCATAGGGACAGTCTATAAATAGGGCGCTGGAACTCGGTCCAATGTGGGCTCCACGGAGCAGTGAAATACGCTGCAGTACCAGGTACCAACGCTTATTGTTTTTCCTTTGACCCTTGGCTCGATGAGCTAGCTTGGTCGCGAACCTGTCTCTGCTACGCCTCACATGGTGTGGCCAGTGATATCACTCCCAGATAAGAACTGATTAATTAGTAGAATTCTAGAAGCGCAGTGAGTGAAGAACCCACACCTTATTCGCCCATTGCGCAGAAAAACAAATCACTCAAGCATTAAGCGAGTGAAGAGAAATGGCAATCATGATAAGGTGGAATAACCCACTTCTTCCTTGGAGAGCGAGATTTGCTTGTCCGCTGCCGCTATTTTAAAAGCGGGAAGCATGCTTTATTGTATTTTTTAAGCTTTTCTTTAGCACTCTCTTGGTTTTGTACGAAGACGTGCCTTGATTCAAAAGCCGCTCCTAACTGGCTTTCAAGATCAAGTAAGTGGGGCTAAATCAATTTGTCTTAGTGCCACTACCCCATGAGAAGACAAACGACACACCTTAATGAGAAGTTTAAGCTTTTTAAGCTCTACAATAGGCCTAAAATATACTAAGACATACCATTGAAATGAAAAACACTCGTAACTAATCTCTATCCGTTCCATATCATAAACAAAATAAATAATAAATCACAAAAAGTATACTATAACACCAGAAAAGTAATCCGTAAACCCATAAACTTTAAAAACCTTAAAACTGTTCAATAACAAACCCAATATACTCTAATTTAGAATGTTTTCACAATATACTCAAATGTTCATAGTCAAGTTTCCAACGTTGTGGTTTGCACCGAAATCAGTAGACAACCCTTTTAAAAAATCATCACTATCAACTTCATCTGAGATACTTCCAACAAAAAGAGCCTGATCAACACCAACAGTGCTATCATTGGTCCAATTGAAATTCGATGACATGTCAGAACCGAATGTATTCGTCTTTCTAGTGGAGTTGTCTGATGATGATTGATCCACTTCAAAAAGATACCCATCCTCAGAAGTATTATCATTGGTAGAACCAATGGTGGTGTTTTCCAAAGGAGAATTGTGCAAAGTTTCATAAAAAGAAAACTCAGATTCGAGACCTTTATAAGCGCTGTCTGCTTTAGTGGTATAATAATCAGACGTCCATGGAGTCATTGATTTAGATCCAACCATGTGATCTGGTGGAGTAGAAGCTTGTAGTGTTGGCCATTGGTTTTCATCGATTTGTGGAACTGATGAGGATTGGGATGAGAATGATGGAGTTTGGGTGGTTTGTGCTGGTCCAGTTCTTTGTAATAGATTGCTAGAAGGTGTTTCCGAAGCTAAGCCATTAGATTGTTGATCGAAAAGAATGGACTGTGGTGTTGGAATTGCGCTGGATTGTGATTGTGATTGAGGTGGGTGGTTCAATGGACTTTGCTTATGTTGTAGGTTTTGTTGATGTTGGTGTTGGTGTTGTGGTTGTTGTTGCTGTTGTTGCTGAAGATATTGTGGTTGATTAGAAGCATTATGGTAACCCTGTTGGCGCTGATGACGAATATCGAAAGGAACAAATTGTGGGGATAATTGGTTAGCTAACCTTGTGTTGAAATCTGTCAAATCAAAACTGATGGCTCCTAGATCCAAGCTGTGATGTCTGAATGGTGTATCATTTATATCTAGACTGTTCTTATTCAAATCCAACAGTGTATTTGGATTTGTAGGATGGAATAACTCATTATTGAGCTGCAAACTGTCTGTAATTGAGTTCGATAAGGATGAATAAGTGGAACTTCTAGTAGATGACTTGGGAGACTTAGGTTCTGATTCACTGCTAACTGACATTTTTCTCTTCTTCTTGCTTAGAACTGCGCCCGTATCAGATGGTGATAATGAATTATCATAGTCTTGTCTTTTGTTATCTTGTTTAACACCAGATTTTCTCACAGTGGGCGTACTTAATGGCTTCGAAGAGTAGATATCTCTTGCATTGGTCTTAAAATGACTATGGTTCGAGTTGCGTTGTTGTTGTCTCGAAGTCTGAGGACGATCACGGCTCTTTAAATATTCCCAACATCTATCACCATAACTCTTTGGAGTCAACCCAGTGACGGACTTGAAAACTCTATGGAAATGCCATGCTGATAGCTTTGATTTGGAAGCCAGTTCCTTGAACCCCAGAACACCACCTCTTCTTTTCTTTTTACTAGCCTCGTCGTTGGAAGTAGTAGCTGATTGCTTAGTCAATCCATCAACAGCAGCAGAGGCAATATGGCGACACGCCAGCTCAACCAGTTTAAAGTGCTCCGATTCATTTCTTGACAATTGGCGCTCGCCAGCACCTATATAGCCATCATTTGTATTGAGAGATGGAACCGAATAGGCCCTTCTTTTCAAGTCATTAGAGTCGCTTGTGAAACCAATGGAATTGTTTATAGCGTCAATTGTCATCTTAATCAATGATAAATTGAGAGCGGTTTTTGTGGATGAAGGGTCGCATTGACTGCAGTACACAAAAGGCTCACTTGAGACAACGGACTGGGCATTATCAAAGAACTTGATATGCTGTTTAGACTCGACCTTTGGATAGTAATCGCAGGAAGGACGACATATGGTTTTGGAAATGGAGTTCAAACAAACAAAAGCATCAGTAGCGAACGGATCACTGAACTGATAAGCGTCCCACCTCAAGTTGTCGTTGTTGTAAACGTTCATTGCAAAAAGTACCACTTCTTTGATTAACTTCTACTAAAAATCAAAATTCGGTGGTGGGTGGTCAATTCAAGAGAAACATGTCACTTTTAAACGTTTTCTGAATGCCAATCATCAACTACAAAGAAAGTAAAAAAAAAAATGCATTATTCATTTGTCCTTCGGAAAACCCACATTTGTCCCAAAAGTCATATTTCGACAATTACGTACATTTGTCCCGTATCTGTCACTAACAATAGTCATGATTGGGACCGCATGATCCACAAACTTTGTTTGATACACATGCAGCTCTGCAGCTGTGATGAGTGTGTACAGTTCTGCAGAGTGTTCCAGCTCTCCCCCCTCTCTATTTTTCATTGGGATCCTTCCAGCTAGCTCCTTCCTGTTACCTCACTGGGCAGCAGATTGACTAGCCCTCTCTACTACTGAGCGGAATCATGCTCCACTTCCCGACCAACTACTACTTCCTTATCTAATAGTCAACGAGAGCCAGGGTCGCCCTTGTCCGTATGGACACGGCAAGCCGGGCTGGGCTGCCAGCACGTAGGTTTGTCTCTTCTTTTTCTCTTTTCTGGTTGACGTCGCTAGAGCAGTTCTTACTCACTATTTACGAGTACAGTTTGTGGAGAATAGGGTGCTCAAAAGGTCCTTTCCCTTCCATGTTCTAATGTTCTAGTGCAGTGCACACAACAAGCGAGGGGGTGGGTGTGTTTAGAGTTTTGCGTGCGAGCGATTGACGGCGGACCGTGTTCTTCCCACTATGTATATAGCATCCCTAATAACTGTGAAAGGTCAACCCACCTTCTCTATCTATACATCATTCCCCTCCATTCAGCCAAACAAGGGAAGAACACCTCATGTGAAAGGTCAGAGTTTAAAGTTTAAACCCCGTTCATAACCATCTCCAGGAATATGTCTGGATCAGGGCTAGGACAGATCTTTTGTTCCATGGAGAATTACATCAAAACAGAAGTTATTGACGGATGCTGAAGAAATTGATTCAATCCACTTCTAATTGTGTCACTATACTGGCACGCATTTCCGCTTTGACCAGTGTACGGCATTACTCACCATCCAATCACCAACCTTGCTTCTTACTTATATCTTATACTTCCTTCTTGTCATGTCAACATACCAATTTCTCTTGTAATTTGGAATATTCGAATAATACACATACGACCAGATCTCTATTAGTTTAAAAGAGATTGGTTAAGTGTAAATGTTTATACTTATTATTTAATTATAGGAAGAGCATATTTGGTGTGTTTTCTTCACCTCAAGCTTCTCTGAGAAAACTGGTAGCGCGGGGTCCATCTAAAAAAAAATGTGCTGCAACTGATGTCCCTAGTTATTGTCAGTTTTCTACCTCTACCGCTTACCACCTTTATTCATGTTGATTAGAAAAAATAAAAAACGGCACGACAAGCTGACGCTATAAATTACGAGTCTGCATCAACGGCAAAATAGAGGTTAACGATCCAGCGGTGTTGCTATTGGTGGCAGAATCAATATCATTGAGTACGGAAGTCCAGATTCAAGAAGATCAGTTGGTAGTAATCCTTCTATCTATCGGTGTTTCCTCCGCACATACACACACGCACAACCCTTCTCCCCACGCCCCCCCCCCCACATATTAGCAGCTAAAATACCAAATGTTAGTGTAATTTAGTTATGAGTGGCTACTGACGTTCTGTGCATGTTTAAAGATATTCTAGAAAACTTATTCATTGATTAGATGAAGAAAGTGGTACTCATAGGTCTATGGTGATGTTAATTGTAAACCTGTCAAAAAAAAGTCGTCCCTTATAACATACGAACGAATAACTAGTAGCATATCCTTTGTTACACTAATCAAATCTAAAATATGTTTGTTGATTGTTAAAATCTGACACATGAATGTGAGATATCTTCTAAAATTACTTTACTTTCGCTGTCCGTGATTGGTGTAATAGACCGTTGGATAATTACTATTTAATAGCTTAGTCCATTGTGAAATAGCAGCAATGTGCATGCACAATTTCGCTTTAGACAACTGACAAATGGTGGTTTAACGGTTTTTGTGTGTTTCCAATGTTTGATTAGTTAAAAGTGGATCGTGAGTGAGATGAATATAAGCTCTTTATCCACGAAAGAGATGGCAGATTATAATTCACTACCCAGTATTCCTTTATCGAATGTTCATTAATTTAAGGAAAAAAGATAACCAGAAGCGAACGCGTTTGAACCTATGAGCGAAGGGAGCATGGAGTCTTTAGTTCAGAACATGAATCATTTTCACTCAACCATAGGATAATGTGTTTATTATGATTGTGAGTTAGGTTAGGACAGTAAGGAACGTCAAGATTAGAGGTGCGTCGTAGTTAAAGACCATTGACCCAAACGTGGTCTGGACGGTGTACCTAATCCACTATCAGGGGTTTTTTGAGATCAGTGCTTTGGGAATAGCGAATAGCAGAAAATTTGCCCGTGGTAATAGTGTGGGGTAGGTCTGAAACTTTGACACAGATTGATCAAATGTTGATGATGAGCTCATAAAACTTTTCTTCTTTAAGCACATTCTAGGTCGGCCCATATGAAAAGGGATTTGGAACTTTTCTAATCCTAGAGCTTTTCTTGAGGTGGTGGAAGAGTTAGGCAGATAAACATGCATGTATTTCATCTAAGGTAACTAGCTGTATACAATAACCGACCGATTTCCAGTAACCAGCAGGAACCATTGACCAGTTACTAGTCACGAAATCGCACCAACATATGCAGTTATTTGTGACAGAAGCTGTATAAACACAGTGAACTCATTCGATGGGTAAAGCCCTTTCTACTCTAACAAAATTTCCCGGTCAAGCGAAATGTGGAAGAAAAAGTTTGAACAATGAGCAGGTTCTGACTGGTCAGTACTACTGCTCAGAAACATCATTATTCATCTTCTCTTACTTTTGAAGCCTGAAATGGCTCTCTCTGTCTCTTTCGTTCCTATTCCAGTTCATTTGTCCCTTATAGCTTGTGGCGCATCCTCATTTCCCTTTGACATGTCGCATGTTTAAGACTTCATGCAGATTCTTGCATGCACAATCTATTTTATCCTTTTTAGGGTGATGATGCATATGATTACGGTAAGCCGGTGTCTCTTCTATTTAGAATTTATGGTAAAACTATTTACCCTACAGAATTTCAAAGCTAAGATGTAATATGCATAATTCAAAAAATCCACCATGTAACCACCCTTGTTCATCATGCTGGCTAGGATCATAGAGCATAAGGATTTGATTTCTTGAAGCGTAAAGGGAAACGTTCATTAAGCGTTCATCAAGTGTTCACGACTTGCAAAAGTCTGGATTCGTATCACAGTGCGAAATAAGTGTTCCAAAACTCAATTCTCTTTCATCAGCATTCACGATGTTGATCAAACTTATTGTTTATTATTTTAGTTTCAGTTATTCATTGTATAATTAAATGAAAGGGCAAATAGTATAGAAGGATTTATTGGTTTTTCCACTGCAGCATCCCATGAACATCAATTGGCGATCTTTTTGGGTTTTTTAGTCTTTATAGAAGCAGTTTTGATTTACTTGATTATGATAATCCTTCCGAAAGGGGACAACTCGCTACTTACTTTAGAGCTTCTAGTTCTTCAGCACAAACCATGCATAAACTTTATTCGGGCAAACACTGTCAATCTTGAAGGTGCTGCTGGCCTCAAAACTAAGTGAAGCCAGTTCTAGTGATAAAGGAAGACTTATCATTAATTGCTCTTGAGCCCTTTGAAAATAAAAACATCCATCTCTTCTGGATGTAATTCGATAATTTTGCTTCTGGTAATCTGCAGCTAGCGTGGGTTTTATCTGCTAGGAACCTGTAAATCCTCTTAAAACTGAAATCCTACTGGTCACATGCTGTTTGGGTCCTGAAATATGAAAGATTTGACAGATAATCTCTGAATTCTTCGTGTCCCATCGCTTTATTCAACATCATTTTACCGGTGTCATCATCAATATAATATAACTTTCCAGACGAATTCGGTTATTCTTGTATGTTACTGGCAAAGCGAAAAGAAAAATTGTACCAACGCCGAGACTCAGGTGCAAATAATGGGAACCATGATTCATCGTAAGCAAGTACTCATAGTGAGCGTGTAATGGCTACTACAGAAAAGAGTGGGTTGTGTCCCTATTTTCGCTTTCGGGAGTTTGACAGGACACTGGACGGTCCAATCTCGAAGGGCTTCTACTGCTTAAATTCGGAAGAACTATTTTAAGTGAAGAGCCCAGGGTTCCACTAAGTATACGAGCGTAATCATTCTGCAAAGAAATTATGTTCATTTTATAAGAAAAGGGCCAAAAATAAGACATTTCTTTGAGCAAGAAGCTAGAGACTGTTACAACTATTAGGATTCAAAGTACTTATCCTAAGCATGAATTCAATGGAAATCAAGCATGCTGAAAAATTACGAAAGAAACCTTTCTAATTCCAAAAGAACTGGCATACGAGTGTGTATATACACCGTAATCTGATTTGTCTAACATCTCCATTATTGCGCAGTCATCTTTTAGAGTCTGGGTTACAGTATTTAGGAGTCTGGCGTAAAGCGTGGTTTACACAAGTTTCATAGTATAATCAGCTTATCTATATAGCATTTGGATGTTAGGTCTATAATCAAGCGCATGGAACATATTTTGGGCATTAAACAATAGGAACTTTCCTTTGTACTTGATGCTTCAAGCCGGCGTAGATTTTCCTACTCTGCATGACAGAATTTCGTGGCGCATGAAATCAAGGTTTATACGATAACCTGAAATAAGGTGGAACTGAGGTCCAAGTTGAAACATGATAGTCAGTTCACAAGTCAGAAGAGAAATCAGGTTCTGTGTGTTTTATCTAAAATCATCTGGCTGGTTCGTGGTTAACACCATCAGCTTTTTTTAGTTTAGTTTCTTAAATTAGATAAACCTTCTTGCTTATGATTCCGAACTGTGTTGGTTAACACACACAAGCCTCTTTGATGACCACGTTACAGGACATTTACAGAGGCAATATTACACAAACTCAAACTCTGGTGTTATTTAGTGGCAGCTGGTAATGCGAAACAATGCAACCAATGACTTTCGTCTATGAATTCGCCTAATTTCAATTCAACTACAGAAAAAGAGAATCTTGAAATCACCGTTACGACTATGCTGACTGTTGTTATTGTAAGGGCCAATTACTTTGTCTCTAGTTGTACGTAGTACCCCTCCAAGTGTCGGTAATCAATTAAGAAACAATGAACACCAGAAAATATTGCCATGTACTCCTAATTGTCGATTTTCATACGTGTTAATAAAGGCTAGAACATGAAGCTGATTATTGACTGTTATCGACTGAATAACTAATACAGGTTTTAAGTTTCAAGTAGAACCACTCTTAATGATCTAAGTTTTTGGTAAGAGGAAAACGTGGAGGAATGTTCATTTGAAGGGTTGAAATTCTACGAACCCAGCTACTTCTTAAACAAGAA
Source organism: Wickerhamomyces quercuum (assembly GCA_030556525.1). Lineage (NCBI taxonomy): Eukaryota > Fungi > Ascomycota > Saccharomycetes > Phaffomycetales > Wickerhamomycetaceae > Wickerhamomyces > Wickerhamomyces quercuum. The sequence continues at coordinate 21,236 of JAKTUE010000049.1, forward strand.
ATAGCCATCCAAGGATGCTTGGGTGGGACACCGTTTTGATAGACATTTGTGTACACCTCACTAGTGTCTCACTCATGTTTAACAGTTATCTGGCAGGCACCTTTTCAGATTTGAGGTACTTTTCTAACCGAGTTCATCTTTAGGGCTGTCCAGATCTAGAGACAAATTGTGGCAGCTGCATGGCTGCATGGGTTGATGATCTAGTTAAATAATATTAAGTTATTGTATTGTGCCGTACAGAATAGAGATGAAAGAGAGTCGGTATTATAAGGGTTTTTGTTAACAAAACTGGCCTGAAAATTATATTCCAATAGGTTTTAGATCAAAAGCTTTATCTATAGCTTACTTTTCACTAAAAAATGTCTCAGTTCTTAAAAAGATTTTCGGTTTTGTAAAGGTTGGACAAACTCATTTTAAAAATTTAAAAATCCCAAATGTCACATAATTGATTATAATATTAGGAATTTCTTGTAGTAGTATTTTACAATATTTATGAAAGAATATGTGACAATTTAAGCACTGTCAGGTCTCAAACATACACTTTATCTAATTATATAAGTGCTCCACTCCAATAAATAGCCCACATTACACATATCCGAAATTTCGTTCTCAATTTCGCTAATTATGTAATATATTTGCGCAAAAGGTCTGTTTTAGGAAATTTTCAGGATTTTCTTATTGTGAGAAAAATGAGAAAAGTCAAACAAATAAACACAATGGAATACATAGCGAAGCAGTCAAGAAACCCACCAAACGGCAACGGTGAAGCTCTATCTCAAAACCCTATTTATACAACCCAGAGCTTTGGTTCAATCAATTATTTATTTATTTAGGGATGTTTTCCGAGTTGGCTGAGTTGGTGAAGAGACATGGTAATCTTCATTATGCTAATGTTAAGTTTGGTTATATAATACTCTTCTTAAGTACTATACATTTACTATTTATTGTCTTGTCCAAACAATTATATCTCAAAAAATGGAGAACAACCGGAAGGTCAACTGCATTCAAAAGATTGGTTTCTATACCAGATACCTTAGTGTTGGGGATATGGGGAGTCATAATAGTTGGGCTGTTGTTTTATAAGTTTAGTGTGGAGCATATCAATGTGTTTGCTAAAAGATTGGGAAGGATATCATATACTTTGCTTCCGTTGAATATTTTTTTCTCATTGAAGCCGAATATCTTCCCTAATACTTATTACTTAGAATTGATTTTTTTGCATAAGTGGGTTTCTAGATTGGTTGTTTTATTGGCTTTGTTTCATTCGATTGCATTTACTATAATTTGGATTAAAAAGGGAACTTTTGAAAAAATCTTCAAGTTGTTGAATTTTCTAGGTGTTGTCACAATGACTTTATTCCTATTATCTACTGTTGTGTCCTTGAAGCCAATTAGAAGAAGATTTTACAACCTTTTCTTCTCAACTCATCTAATAATCGCATGGATATCTGTTATTCTTCTTCAGTTCCATGCTAGACCTGGAGTTACATTATACACTTTCATTAACGTTGTTTTATTCCTAATGCAGATCATCGTTAAGTTTTGGAAATCAGAAGATATCTCAATCGAATGCATTTCAAACTCAAGCTCAACATTAGAGATAGTTCAACTCACAAACATCTGGATTAATCATAATTTCACAGCAGGTTCACACTTAAGATTATCATACTCTAGATTGAATCCACTAACATATTTATTGGCATCCCACCCTTTCACTATTGCATCCAATCCTGACGAACCGCTGATAAAATTAGTTATTAGAAAGAATACTCTTGTTTTGAAGTCCAGAGAAACCCATTCGATCTTTGGACCATTTCCTTCATTGCCAACGACATTTTTTAGAACAGCCGATCATGTGTTGTTGATTGCTGGTGGTTCTGGAATTTCCTTCACACTTGGTATTTATCAAGAGCTAGTTAAGAATAGCTCTGTCACTGTTACTATGATTTGGATCATTAGAAACAAGGAAGATTTATGGATCTTGGACCATTTTAACGTTAGAAGTCTTGACATCTATATAACTGGCTCAAAAGGAGATGATTTGAATGATGGAGAAGACTTTGCTGCCCATGAAGAGAGTGAGAACCTGTTAGAAGAAACTTCCAATCACGATGATGACTTTGAATTAGACGTTTTGGATCCGTTCAATGATTCTAATGAGATTTCATCGAAACCGCAACGTAATATAAAATACGGAAGACCTGCTCTTGAAACCTACTCAAATATAGTCGATCAATTCGATAAAGCAAATAATTGGGTTATAAGCTGTGGGAGTAAAAGTTTGAACAAAACGACCAAAAACTGGGCTAGTTCATTGAACGTTAGATTTCATAGCGAGGCATATGAATTATGAAGACAAATGAGTTATGAGGACATATGAAAAAGAAGATATACTGGGTGAATCTGGCTACATCGCTCCATAAGGCTGGTGGCCCCTCTATTATTAGGTAAGGAGATGCATAGAAGTTTAGACATTGTCATATAGATATAGATTTGAACAAGTTTATTCATGGAAGTTCTTAATAAGCACGAAGTCGTCAAGTGTCTTGTAGATTTCTAGAGCACTTTCATTCGAACAAATGTACCTTTCCACAACGGTCTTTTCCATCCTTCTGAGGGTAAAAGCGGCGGGACAAGTGTTGTTAGCAGGCACTTTTATGTGCTTCTGCAAACAGCCCCACATCCCGTCGTGCGCCTTAGATACGAGGATGGACAACCAGATCTGTGTGCAGGAGCGTTTTTATATCTGCCTGGACTTGGAAAGCATCAAGTGGAGCTCCTTCGCGCCCCTTCTCAGCCCCTTCTCCTTCTGAGTACCATTAAAAGGATAACCACACAGGCGGAACTACACAGCGCGATGCCGCTTCTTTCTGTTTTTGTTTATCCTTTCTTCTACCGGATATTTCTGTGCGCAGCGCAACAGAGTGGAACGACTTCACCAAAGGAACAGAGACAGAAATTAGAAGTAGGGCCCTAATTTAGTCGGGATCCATAAGGTGGAAAACTGTTCCGATCACATGCCTTGTGAATAACAGAACGATTACGAGATGCAGATACCTACAAAACTATTTAAGGTGCCTCCTCAAAGCATCCAGATATTGGCTAGCGAGTGCATAAATGTAGGCGTGGTACCTGCTAGAGTTTGTGTGAGAGAGTGGCATTGGACACTGGACATGTAGCACAAGTCGCTTTGTGACATAGGGGTGTTGAACGTTTTTTTTTTCTCCCTTTCTAACCAGCGGCCTGAAAGAAAGAAAGGCTCCAAAACTGAACAGCTGCTGTCAGTAATAGTGCATTGTTGAAAATTTGTTACCCTTTTGGATTATCACCAAACAAAGAAAATGTGGTTCGATATGCAAATCTTCAATATTGTTGAGCTGTGATCCTTGCGTTGAAGCTGTTGCGTTGAAGCTGTTAATGTCCTTGATCTGTCTGGTCAGCCAGTAGGGGGGAAATTGGACAATTGGCCCAATTGTACTCTACGACTTGCGGGTTGTACTATTGTTCCAGCTGATTACCTAGTATACGTGCATTCTATGAATAGAACGTCACCGTCCATCAGCCGATATTGTGAACAAACAGATATTTTTTAGAGACAAGAGGCTATTAAGAGACAATACTGTATAGAGGATCCTCCATGCGATTGTTTATTCAGTAGGGCTCCGAAAGGCATGATGTATTGTGTATGTTTTCCACATGTTTCATAACATCACCAAGGCATAAACAGTGACATAACAGACTAAAAAGTGCTGACGAAACAGTTATTGTCTTTCATTCCCTTGGTTGATTTTCGTAGGCCACAGAGAGTTACGTCATGGGGGTGGTTAATCTCAATCTCCACTTATACTAAACCAGAGTAAATTGGATCGATCGTCTGGTGGTGATGTTTATGGGACCAACATAGGTTGGTGATGCGTGCAATGGACCATAGTTCTTCATATAAAGTACAAGTTATAAGTGGTGGTTTGTCCTACTGAGCCTCGTTGAACACAGAAAGGATTCCTCGCTCAAGGGTAATAAAGATCCGGGTAACAACATAATTGATTATGTCACAGGGCTCTGTTTAGGATCATCACCGATCTAACGGAAAAACGAAAGGACTCTCTGATTAGAAAACAGTGACGAAACCGAACAACATTGGACAAACACAAACACATCACGTTGTCATAGCAGAGCACGTATCGGGCACAACAAAGCACATTTCAGACAAATTCTTTTATCAGACTCACAACACAAGCTCAAGTAAGACTGTTTAGACCTCTTCCCCCCTCTGCGATGCCTATAGTCCCTCCTAATCCGACTGCCGTCGAGGGCCACAACTTAAAGAAGTTTCTCAATAAGCTCAATGGCCAACCAGAGAGCTATGCCAACAAGATAAACTACACTTTTGGCAGAACACTGGGTGCTGGTTCATTCGGTGTTGTCAGACAAGCAAGAAATAACACCACAAAAGAGGACGTTGCTGTTAAGATCGTCTTAAAAAAAGTGTTGAAAGGTAATGAAAAGGCATTCTATGAGGAATTATCATTACTACAGAAATGTCACCATCCAAACATCGTTGGTTTTAGAGACTGGTTTGAGTCGAAGGATAAATTTTATATCGTGACACAGTTAGCTACAGGTGGTGAATTGTTTGATAGAATCGTCGCTGAAGGTAAATTCACAGAGCAAGATGCAACCAGAATAATAAAACAGGTTCTGAGTGCTGTTGATTATTTGCATAATGAGTTGAATATCGTCCATAGAGATCTGAAACCTGAAAATCTACTGTACATCTCAGAGGAGTCTGATTCTCAGTTGGTGCTTGCTGATTTCGGTATTGCTAAAGAACTGTTGACGCCCAATCAGCTTTTAACTTCAGCTGCTGGTAGTTTGGGTTATTGTGCTCCAGAAGTCTTAACCGGTGCTGGTCATGGTAAGCCTTGTGATATTTGGTCCCTAGGTGTTATCACATACACATTATTGGCTGGTTATTCTCCATTTAGGGCCGACAGCGTTAATGATTTCTTGCTAGAGGTTCAAGGAAACCATCCTGTTGTTTTCCATAGAGAGCATTGGAAGAATATTTCTGACTCTGCTAAAGATTTCATAACTAGAGCTGTCACAGTAGATCAGAAAAGTAGGGCAACTGCCAAAGAGCTCTTGAAACATGAATGGTTGGTTGGTGATTCCGATCAATTCGTCAACAATGATCTGTCACCACAGATCAAAAAATTCAATGCAAGACAGAAATTCAAACAGGCTGTTGAGATAGTTAGATTGAATAACAGAATTAAGAAATTGAGACAACTGAATGTTGGTGAAGATGAAGATGAAGAAGAAGATTCTGATCTTGCTTTGGTTGAAACTGCAACTACCGATTCCGCTTCAACAGTAGGGACTGGCAAATCTTTTGACTTATCTAGTGTTGCAAATGCTCTAGAGGCAACTTCAAGTGCTCGGTCTTCAAAAGCGGACCTTAATGCAAATTTATTTCATCAAGTTGTTAGAGCAGCTACTTCGAACAAAGATAAAGTCTTGCGCTTTAATAAGAGTAAGAATGAGCCTGAAACGAAAGAGTAATTATGTTTTTAGTACTTTCTGATTATCAAATGGATAGTACTCTTAGTATCATTGATCTTAATGAGTTGTGTTTTCTTCTTCTATGTAAGATGTAACGCGGTCATCCACATGAGAAGTATATTATATAACTTGATGGGAAGTTATTAAGTAGCTCTCTCGGTTGTCAACTACAAGTACAATATAGTTCCATAGACATTAAAAGAATAAATTAGAAGCTCTAGAAACAGTGTAAGAAAAGGGTTCGTAACATAACTGAAGAATAATTAGAAAAGAAACTTGAGGAGCCAGAAGGAAACAAGAATACTGACTCCATAGTGCACTATGACCGAAACCCCTTCCTAAAATAAATCACAAATGATTCTGGTGTTTAACAAAGCAGAAAACCAACCAATAATAGAAGAAACGGAAATAAATGAAAAAATATCTAGTCAAATTAGAATACACCAACAAGAAAAGCGAAATATAAAGTATGTGCTCAGAACAAAGCATAAATCATAACAGATAAAGTAAACCAGCAACACCTAATAGTCCACTTATTCCCAATTTGTTACCAGCACCCTCATATTCGGAAAAGGTGAGGCTATTAGTGCCATTTGTTGCAATACTAGATGATGAAAGTATAGATGTACTCAATAAGGATGAGCCTGCAGAATTGTATGAACTAGAAGAAGGGTAGACAGTGGAGTAGGTATAAGCAGTCTCATAGAGGGTAATATCGCCTTCAGTTGAGGTAGGAATTAAAGTAGTTTGGGTATTGATTTCTGTAGCAGGAGTTGAAGGGGTAATACCACCGCCAGTAGATGAATTAACAGTAGGAGTTTCAAGAGAGACATCTGCGGTGGAGGTCTTTGATAAGGGTGTGCCAACTGGAAGGGAAGAAGTGGCAACCAAAGATGCTCCAGATGATTTGGTAATGGAAAGAGAAGAAATTGGGCTGGATCCCACCGGAATGCTGGATGCAGGAGAAGCATGTGAAACAGATGAGGCTCTAATTGATTCTGGGGATGAAGAAGTGGCGGTACCTGATTCAGTTGGGTTATTGGCCACTGGGGTATTAGATGACAGTTCAGGTACGTTCAGAGCAGATGCAGTACTAGATGTGGTTCCTGTAACTTGAGATGAAGATGAAGTTAATGGACAGTAAGTAGTGTAAACAGTAGTAGCCGATCCAATGGTTTCTGTAATAACTATAACACCTGTGGTGATGGCAGTTTCAGAACACGATTTCCCAGAACAGTTGGTTGAAGTCAAGACAGTAGTGGAAGAGGCAACTAGTTGCGAAGAAGAACCTGATGAAGAAGGAGCTTGCTGAGAAGTTTCAAGCAATGAAGAACCAGAAGAAGAGGTTAAACTAGAGGAAGCTGTCTCTGAAGAATCAATGGCAGGCGTGAAAGAAGAAATTGATGAATATAGCGACGAGGAAATTTGTGAAGTTTCAAGTAGTGTAGATCCTGAAGAAGGTGAAACAGTTGTTGCTGATGTCGTTTCTGCCGATGATGTTGACGATGATAATGTAGCAGTCTGGCTGGAAGGTACTGAATTCAGAAGGGTTGAGGATTCAGAAACAAGAGAAATGACAGAGCTGTCTGGCTTAACAGTAGTTGTAGAGGCTTCTTTAGTGGATGCAGAAACATCGCTACCAGGTGAAGTTTGAGCGGATGAACTTTCAACAGAAGAGGTTCTAACAGAAGTCTGAACAGATGTTTGAACAGAGAAAGTTCCAACAGAGGTTTGAACAGAGGAGATTGGAGTTCCGGTTGATAGAGAGGAAACAATTCTCTCGCTTCTTGAACTACTAACGACTGAACTTGAAGGAGAAGCAGAACGCTCAGTAGTAGATGATGAATCTGGTTGAGTGGAGGAGGAAGTTGAAGATGGAGTTAATGATGAAGTTATGATCAGCGAGGAGCCGGAAGAAGATGAAGCGTCTGTTGATGTGGTCTCATTGCTTGACTGAGTCTCACTGCTTGAAGTTGAAGGAGCTGGTGTCTCAGTTGATGTCATTTCAGAAGAAGTAATTGACAAGGATGAGGATGATTGGTAGTCAGGTGAAGTTGGGACAGTGGAAGATGAGCTCCGAGTAAAGCTAAATGAGACTTCGGTACTTGAAGAAACAACGGATTCAGTAGTAGATGTTTCACTTGAAGACTCGGTCACAGAAGTAGACAAAGTTGGAGAAGTTTCTGGGACGGAAGTTTGTGAAGTATAAGGAATAACAGATGATGAGGATTTTGTCACTGTAGAGGACCCTTGAAATCCAGAGGAAATTGTACTAGTAGAAGATTCAACAGAAGTGAATGAAACTGGAGTGATGACACTTTCACTTTCAGTTGTGGTTTGAACAATACCAGTTGTGGTCGATTCAGAGCAAGCATTGTTGAAGCAAGAAGTAATAATGACCACGGTAGTACGTCCAGTATTGATAGTTTCTGTGGATATGGATTGAGCAGGAGTACTAGCAGTTCCAGTAGAGGTTTTTGATTCACTAGAAGATGTTGTAGACACTTCAGAGGTCTCAACTGTTGATGATACAGACGAGGATTTCACTTCAGATGATGTTTCCAACGATGAGGTCTTGGAGTTTACTGACTCGGTAGTAGACTCAGTAGTGGACTCAGCAGTGGACTCAGTGTTAGACTCAGCAGTGGACTCAGTAGTGGACTCAGTAGTGGACTCAGAAGAGGACTCAGAAATGAAGTCAGTAGTGGACTTATTGGTTGGTGTTGATACTCTCGTGATTGATTCCGAAGAAGTATTGGAGAAAGCACCGGTGGAGACTGATGAGATCTCGGTAATTGGTGTTTCAGTGGTAGATTCAGTGGAAGAGGTACTAGTTGAAGTTTCCGAAGATGAGCTCTTGAAGTCAATGGAGTCGGTAGTAGACTCAACATTTGACTCAGTGGTGAATCCACTGGTTGGTGTTGATTTCGTCTCTGTAGATTCTGAAGAAGTTTTCAAGGACGAAGTAGTAGAGATAGAAGGGATATCTGTAGATGGGGTTCCAGTGGTAGAAATAGTCGAAGAGGTATCAGTTAATGGACAATAGGTGGTATAGATTGTAACATCAGAACCAACGTACTCTGTAACAACAGTTAAACCAGTAGTGACAGCAGTTGTCTCACAAGCATTGTTGGAACAAGAAGTGATCGTGACAACAGTGGTATGTGGAGTAACAATAGTTTCGGTTGAGATAGATGGAGCAGAAGAAGTTTGAGCAGACGATGTCTTCAAAGAAGAAGTAACTTGACTTGAGGTAACTTGACTTGAAGTAACTTGACTTGAAGTAACTTGACTTGAAGTATCTTGACTTGAAGTAGTCTGAGCAGACGATGTCTCCAAAGAAGAAGTGACAGAGGTGACTTGACTTGAAGTAGTTTGAGCAGACGATGTCTTCAAAGAAGAAGTGACTTGACTTGAAGTAGTTTGAGCTGACGATGTCTTCAAAGAAGAAGTGACTTGACTTGAAGTGACTTGACTTGAAGTGACTTGACTTGAAGTGACTTGACTTGAAGTGACTTGACTTGAAGTGACTTGACTTGAAGTAACTTGACTTGAAGTAGTCTGAGCAGACGATGTCTCCAAAGAAGAAGTGATAGAAGTGACTTGACTTGAAGTAGTTTGAGCAGACGATGTCTTCAAAGAAGAAGTGACTTGACTTGAAGTAGTTTGAGCTGACGATGTCTTCAAAGAAGAAGTGACTTGACTTGAAGTGACTTGACTTGAGGTGACTTGACTTGAAGTGCTAGGAGTACAAACAGGAGGAGTTGTTTTAATAGGACACTTACCGGATTTAGTTGGGACATGAGTGAAAGTTTTGGTAGTAGTGAAAGAGTGTTTTTTTGGACCACAATAAGAAACTTCACCTGTTGGAGTTGGTTTTGAGGCATGGGAAATGGTTTCCTTGCCAACATCAACACATTTTGAGTCCGATGAGCCGGAATACTTACCAATAAGAACTTGGTTTTCCTGGGAATCAAAACCTAAATAGAAATCTTCGAAGAATTCCCATCCCAAAGTGAAAGAGTAATCAAAACTAGAAACAAGGGAATCAGACAAAGCACAGTAGTTTGAGGAACCAGATAGTTTATCAACAAATTTATCAACGGAGATGGAGTACGTGGTGTCAGAACCAAAATTCAATTTTAAGTCCGAAGCAGCAGAACATTTGAAGACATAATTTCCATAAGAAGATTCGTAAACGGCACCAAACTGTTCCAAGATGTTGTTGTAAACATCAGAAGGAAGAGTCAAGCCACAATCAGAGCCAGAGTTAAAAGTGAAAGAGCATGGTTTGGTTATAAGGGTATCGCAACCAGCACTAAAGTCTCTCAATTCGATAGTCCAACTTGAATCAGAAATACAGTCATGTTTGTATAATTCACCAGACCATTTGAAGGTATCTAAACCACCAAAAGTGAATTCACCTTGACCGCCATGACCATGACAAACGGAAAAGAATGGTCTTTCAATTTGGCCACAGTTTTGTAATTTCTTTATGAAGCTCGAATCGTCTCTGCAGTTACCAAGACCTATTCTGTTAGAATTCTCTTCTTGAGAGTCGACTAAGCTATAGTCGAAATCGAATGATTGATCAGAGTTTGAATCAAAACAAAAAGAGTCAGAAGCAGGAATCCCACTGAACTCTTCACCAAAACCAGAACCAAACGAGAAGTGGGTATCTCTCGACTTGTATGATTTGGAGGATGAGTAATCGTAACTTGATTTTCCAATTGAACAAGATGTAGACCCAGTATCAAAAGTTAAATCAACAGAAGACTTGGAACTACCGACATAACATGTTGCACCAGGACCCCAACGAGCAAAAGATCTTTTCTCTAAAGAGGTGTTTGGGGAAGTCACAGGGATAGTGACATAGGCATTGACTTGACAAATAGTAAGTACAAGAGAAAGGAGGACAGACTCAGTGAACCTCATAATAAATTAGACTTCCTTTCTTGAACTCTCTCCAAAGAAAATGATTGAACTTATGGATGGATAAGAAGCGATATTATCAAGCACACGAGCAATAAATAGCAGGAATATCTCAGCATATTTATAAGGGGATGAAGAGCAACATCTAGCAAACTGGTTTCCAGCACTAACGTTGATGCGAGTACTAGAGAGAGCATAGAGAGAAAGCATCGGTTGTTCTATTTTTAATAGCACATAGTGCGTGTGCAGCTCTGAGCTAAAGCTAGGAATGCTCTTTTACATGGACCAAAACACAGACGGCTAAGAATCAGCTAGCAAATTTCCATTTGATACATGAAAGTTTAAGTTTTAAGATTTATTGACATCTTCTTACTTTGTGTGTTTTCTGTTATTGATTCGCGAAAAACTCCGTATGCTAAAGTGTCTGGTCAAGAGAGGACACAAGTAAGCACAATTGGAATTCTCGTTAGCGAGTGGGTCGTTCACTTCCATGAGACCATTCAGACCCAGAGTGGACAGTGGCATCTCCTAGTCTGTGCGCTCCTCTCTTTTTTTCTCTTTATTTTTTTTTTTTTCTCGTATGTTTACTTTAGTTTGGCGTTTGTGCGTCAAGGCAAACTGGTCGAACAGACACAAAACTGTTTCATGTAACAAGTGTAAGAACATTACTGACAATAGCGAACTTCCAGTCCGTGTAACCTGCCATAGGTCAATTCCACCAGAAACGGCTAAGAGGTTGCACCAGAAACAGGTTCCGTATGGGGTTGTGAGCTGATCCAATCTAGGGCCATTTATTGTTCACAACGTCTGTGTGACTAAATCTTGAACATTCCTCTAATAGTACAGTGCATGAACCCTAATCTGGCGGGATATAGACACCGATTCAAACAACAGATTCTCCCTTTTGGAACAAGTCAGAATGCTGCATTATGCAGCCAATCTTATTGAAGGCACTTTTTAAGCGAGAAGGATTTCCCATTTTAGTATACATTCCTCCGATTCTCAACGGTTATTTGATCAAGAGGTGCATAACACCAAAATTTACCCATTTTCAGCAAGAATGTACATAATACACTGGATTATGAAAGCGGAAAGAAGTACACAAGTAATGGCCGAACAGATATGGCAATCTGCAATACGCTTTTGCCGCTGTCGTATGATAGTATTATATAGTGCTTTAGCGAAATTAAAAGAATTTCAACTAACCACCTTTAGGGCCAAACTTAGTTGGAGAGAACCCATTTACTAAAATTAGAAAAGGGCAAATAGGTCTCCATATCAGGATCAGACTCATAGATCATTGGAATTGTGCAGTTGCATTCATTGATAGGACACTGAGGTCGAGACACCCGTGTGGATTGCTAAAGGGCCCTTTTTTCAATTGAGCAGTATATAACAGTATTTTGATCGTGAGTCTAAAGTGAAGATGTACTTATATAAGAACAAATCAATAACAGATGAAAAGAAACTGTAGATCGCTAAACATGGAGCTAGCATTCAACAGCACTAAAAATGGTGTTGATCCAACACGCCGTTCTGTAATCAAAATGAATCAGAAATGCTTGTCATTATTTCACAACAATGAATCTCATTCCTTTGGAAAGAAGCTTAGTAACAAACGCGTATGAAGTGGAAAAAACACACACGTATGACTCTGTATGATATGCATGGGTCAGCCACAGATCTCTCTTAGATCTGTGCGGGTGGCATATCTAACTGAGTTTCATCATCATGATCAAATTACAGTACTTTAATACTTATTCAACTACTGCGCATCTTTTTGTTACAGCTTAAGGTTCACAACCTCCACACTAAATAAGTTAAAACCACGGAGAATGATTTAATTCCTGATCAAGTAGCATTTTCAGTGTGGTGGATTCCCTTGTTTAAGCTTATTGTGTCTCATGCTTTGTTAGAGGTTTGGAATGTTGTCCCTTACAAAAAACAAAAAACATGGCTAATTCTGTTTTGGCTCACACTCATCGATCAACTCAGAGAACTTGACGGCACTAAACACAATGAACTCGGTTCTGATAACAGGCGAACCGGAGACGAGGAAGGTGGAGTTACTCAAGCTACTCACTGATGATAACATAACTGTTGAGATCCCAGAGGGTGCTCATAGTGGCATAATTCAACCTTTCAACCTCAAGACAAAATATTACGAGACACTTCTACATTTTTGGATTGATGAGTATGACCAAATAGAGACATGGATACAGGAATTCAATGCACTGAGTGACGAGTTCGAAGAGGTGCTACAAGTTCTGATACTGAACTTCAGATTCAGTCATGGGCTGGATCAGTTCAAAGACATGTTAGCAAAGCTGGAAAAGTTGAACATGTTTGATGATTTGGAAGTGGTTGTGGTTGGCATTGATCGTTTTCAAAAAGATCAACATTTTGAAGATTTCGAAGAGATCTGCTTCGAAGCAGGAGTAGAACTGATAGATCTTTATGATGAAAGAGGACAAAATGAGTACAGAGAAAAACTAGGCAAAGATAGACTGATTGAAGTGCTACAATGCCATGAATGGGCAGTACGGAAAAATTATCAGGAGGATGAGCATGGTGATAATGTAAACAGTGATAGTGAAGCAAATGCAAATGCTATTAGCAGCAGCAACATTGGAGGTATCGAGGATATTCTCTCTAACGATAAACTTGAGTTTGGTGACTTTTTAGAAAAGATTGAAAAAATCAAGCAAGAGGTTTCAGATCTTCCTGATGATGAGGAGAAAAATGAATTCGTTTTGAATGCAATTGAAGAACTAATGAAGGATATAACACTTTAATCAACGTGCTGATGTTTTGATTCATCTTCAAAGAAGTAGTATTTAGTTATGAGTCTTTTGAAGAGGAAGAATTTTGTTGGAATGAATAGCAATAACACACCTTGATTGAAGAAATTCTTGTTATACTTCAAGTTGATGAATAAAATGATGAACTCCAAGATTGACTGGATTGGGAAATCAATGAGAGTTGAGTACTTATGAAAAGAGTTGATCCAAGAAGGAATCTTCTTATTTAGTGTCTTCAACTTGTAATAATGATAGATATTGTTGAAAGTATCCATGAAGGACCAACTGAAAATGATATAAGCGTAAGCCGGATGTCTCGTTATTTCCAGATTCTCTTTGAATATCCAGATCAGATATACCCTTAGCCAATTATCCAGTATATATCCACCCACTTTGATAGGGATCAGCTTGACTAGGGAGAGTAGCAGGCCCACACCAAATTGCGAGAGATACAATACCTCAATGAACTTTTGTAGACCACCGTTGAGGAATTTGAATCCAACCAGAAATAACAGCACTAAGCATCTCGAGAGAATGGCAAAACTGAGAAAAGTCTGAGAAAAGTGGAAAGCGAGTAGGAAATTGTAAAGCTTTAAGCTGTTGTGGAGGTTGATCTTCTGTGCCATTGTGCAGTTCGTGAAGCAGAGCAGGAATTCCTTAACTTTGAAGTGTTATTGATGGACCACCAGAGTTTGATGATGTGTTTTTTGTTTTTCTCTCTCTGTTTCTTTTTTCAGAGCCTGAAATAAACACATCCTCACTCATTCATTAAGGCAGAGGGAAGTGATAAAACCGATAAACGCTACCCCAAAAATGAGGCTGCTTCTGGTGTTTCTGCTGATTGGTGTCTGTTTGGCATGGACCATCGAAGAGCTCGAGATCTTTGAGCTCAACCACCAGCTAAAATCCAAGAAGTTTGACGATTTCTACCACTTCTTGAATCTCACATCAAAGGCTTCGTTAAAACAGATTAATAAACAGTTCAAAAAACTATCAATTAAGTACCATCCAGATAAAGTTGTCAAGAAAGGTGTCTCTGTGAAGAAGGCTACTAAGAACTACCAGTTCTTCCAAGCAATCGCTAATGTGTTGAAAACACCAGAGTTGAAAGAAAGATATGATTACTATCTGAAGAATGGCTTCCCTAAATACAACAACAACAAATGGGGATTCATCAAATTCAAGCCAGGCCTGTTTTTAGTTTTGTCATTTCTATACTTTCTAATCGGCATTGCTCATTATGTTATCTTGAAGATTAACTATAATCAACAAGTCAAGAAATTGAACACTTTGATTAATGATATCAGAGAATATAATGATCAATTAAACCAAGAATCGGGTGAGGTACTGAAAGAAAACAAGATAAACTGGTCAGGTCAGGAGTTCTTGGTCAGATTTGATAAGAGCGTTTATTTGGAAACAGGTGCTGATAAATACATCAAAGTCACCACCGATGACATTGCTAAACCACGTCTAGTCGATGGTTTCCTTTTCAAATTACCTCTTCTAGCATGGAATAAGTCATTTGGTCAGGTATCTGATAGATTAGTCGTCGATCTTGCCGTTAAAGAGATCAAATCCGAAGTAGTTGATCTTAATGGTGATCCAGTCCAACCAATCAAGAAGAAGAAAAAACAACCAAAGGGAGAAAAACTCACACTACCAAATGGAAAAGTTGTTTATGCTAAAAAATGATATGTATCTATTATTAAATTAAAGGTTCATATGTTTTCTTTCAAAAGTGTAACCAAAATAAACAAACTCTTCTAAAGACCTGAACTTAACAAAGAACTTTTTGACATCATCTTTGAATAAATATTTGAACTCATCATTAAATAAGAACTTCTCATCATTTGTCAGATGCTTATAGAAATTCAAATCACCTTCACTTCCATAGTCATCTATTCTCGAGACCGAGTTGAAGAACTCGATGATCTGTTTCGAAATCCCAAAGAAATAATCATCAATGATCTTAAGGTTGTTGAATTTCTTAAACCGCTTGAAGATCTTCACATTCAATAGTTTCCGACAAATCGATAATATCTCAATTGGTTTCAGATAGATCAGTCTCTTTATATTTTGTGCATTAACTGAATTCAGCAAAACGTAGTATAAGTCTTGCAATTTGATCTTATTTGATGCAAACATCTTCAAGATCTTCAAATTAGGCGCACTATCTACCAATTGTTGGAGATTTACAAGCTCCATGGTTTGAAACTCTTTCAAACTGAGATTGGAAGTTTGCGGATCAATCTTTATATGAGGTGATGCGAAGAAAGTCAATTTCTCCAAGTTATCAAATAGTTCGTTGTTGAAAATGCTTGGTAGATTTTGGTTTGAATATATGCTGATGAGATTGATGAGAACTTCATTACTGACGTCAGTATTGATTTGCGAATAGATGTTTCTTAGGTTAAGCTCTTTCAAATTGACCAAATTCGGAATCAGTAGTTTTATTGAATTTCTGAAAAGGTCATAGTAATTGTAGTTTAACGTAACATTACTCAGTGTGAATTTCTTCAAGTTATGTAGAACGATACCATGATGAGCCAATTCAATGAGTAGAGAGGAAAACTTGTTCTTGTCGGTATCCCTATTATGAAAACCAACAAACTTATCTTCAGTGAATTGTACATTCGTCAAAATAGGATTTAATTTTTCTTCAATATCACTCTGATATCCTTCCTCGTTATCATCCAATTCATCATCTAAATGAACATTATCGTATACCTCATCAAAACTCTTGTCGTCATCGTCATCATCATCTTCGTCTTCGGCACTTAAATCATCCGAATCATTACTATCCCTTCTTTTATTTCCCTTTGAGTAAAAGGATTCAATTGGGTTATTATACCTATAAACCATTTCAGCGATATCAAACCCTTTCATGAAACTGGATCTCAAGTTAACATCATTCAACCAATTATGATGCCTTAGAGAATGTTCTAAATCTCGATCTAACTTCCCAAACTTCCCATTGACCTCGAATTCCTCCAACTTGTAATTGTTATTATCCTTGTCATTGCCCAATATTGTTATCATTACATCGATGATTGATTTGTTCAGTTGTTCAGTTTCAAGATTTATTCTTAGTTTTGTCAGATTAGGCAGTACTAAATTCTTGAATTTTAAAGATGTATCATCCAAAGTCCCATAATCCAGATTAATTGATAATTCGGTCAGGTTACTCCTTATATTTCCATTTAGAGAATACAACTTCTCAATTGGGATCTTTGGGAAGTTGAATTTTTTCAAATTAACGAATTCATTCAACACTATTTCCCAATACTGCCTGAAGGACAGGATATTCTGTAAATCAGATTTGAGCAAATATCTATGAGGATCCAATTTCCCACAATCTAGATAATTAAAACTTGAAATCTCCTCCACGTATTCAAACAGCTCCAAACTTTCATTGTTCTTAACACTCATATAAATCAATCTAAAAAACTTTAGAATATTACCCCACGATGATAACAAGGTGAAGTACTGGTACTTAGATAGCTGATAGAAAAAAGTATCTTGATACTTCTCACAGATCAAGATCTTCTTATACAGCCTCACTTTACATGGTTTGTTGAACGATTTACTGGAGAGCAACAATTGGAGGGTATCATTTTGGTTCAAGTATGAAGTTATCTTAATGAGAATCTCTTCTGGCAGTGATTCCAGATTCAGAGGAACGCTCTTTTTCGGGACTTTCTTAGCAGAGTTCTCCAAATTGCTCAGTTTGTGTTTAGCCATAACGATACTTTTCCTTTGCTCTATCTTCCTTTGTTGATGTATTCAACAACGTTCTAACTGCTCATTCATTGCCATAGTTCTTTTCACTTTTGTATATAAACAATTTCACGTGACTTACGGCGAATATTACCTATCTAAACTAAGATAATCTATAAACATCTCTAAAGGTGTTAAAAGAACTCGAAATCTACAGTGGTGGATCTACCATAGAGGTTTCCAAAGCTGATATTTGCTTTATGAGTTGTCCAAGTCGAAACTGATGATAATCTAACAATTTGAAGCATGTTCATTACAGAATTATTTCATCGTACTATGCAAACAAACCCCTAGACCTTTGCGTTAATCTACCTAACTTTCTTCAGCATGATTCAAACATAGATGATTTCTAGCATTAATATGAACCCCAGTAGAATAGAACAGTTCATAATTCTCTGCGATTCGTCCGATCTCATATCGTTTCTGTTTCCTGGTGATGAACTGAAATTAAGCGAACTCAATCTATATGATGTCGGCGCACTTACCCATTTAAAGTACTGCGCTGAAAGAACTACAGCATTGTGTACGGCTTGTGTTTTGCTTACGCAAGCTACTCTCTTGCCACACAGAACTCTTGGTTACACTCCATAGTTCGCTGGCATTATCTCTTCCTTCGGGCTCCTCTTTTTCCTCCATTTAGCTGCTGCAACTCGGGAACTGTAAAACCCTGGATCTCTGCCTTCATTGTGAAATGGGAAATGGCGAAGTATCAAGAGAAAAATAACACAAGTCGGTCCTCCCCAACTACTGAAAAGGGCAAATACAGAGGAGCTCCCACGCTGTTGAAGTTCATAATGCCCCGTCTTATCAACTTCTCATCGGATAACCCGACCACAGTGCACCATTGAGCCGAAGACAGTTTAATTTAATATCTCCTTTCAAAAAAGACAAGGCCTTTTGACATGAGGTTTTCCTTCGTGGCTCTCATCATCTGGATACCTCATTAACAATCGAACTCGAATAGAGTGTCTGCTGACGGGGTGAAAAGTTGTCTTTCCTGTCTGACTCTGCTGTTGTCTGGCTACATTTCCCATTTCATTTCAGATCCGGTAGAACTGTGGCTAGGTTTAGAAGCATATCTCATTGAGTTAAGGCACAAATTTGACTGCACACTTTTTTCGCCATACACCTGTGATGAAGTCAAAACAATACCGTTGGGATTCCATCAGCCAATGGGGGAGAATCGTCATAGATTCAGCTGCTTTTACTCGTTTCTTTTTGTGCATATGACACTTATATCTGTTGAAACAGACAGGATAAAGATCAGCGCTACAGATCAAACTGAATTATATAAAAGACAGCGAAGATCCTAATTTCTATTCTAATGGGTTTGGATAGATCCGTTGTACACACATACCGGTCTTTGCGTTTACTGTATACACGCTATCCTTTCAGAGATGGTTAGCATTTGGAGTTTCATTCCTCATTTGAGAGAGGTTGAAGAATTAGAAGAAGAGATCGAACAAGTGAAAGTTGAGAAACTTAAAGAGCTGGAGTTCAGAGATGAGGCCAACAGACCATGGTGGAACTTTTTTGATGAATATGAATACAGACTGAACAAATACGAGAAGGAGAAACATAAATGGTGGTATTGGTTCGAAGAAGGCACTTCTGCTGCAGAAAAGAAATTGTTGTTCAAACTGGATATTATCGTTGTGTTTTACTGTATGATCATCTTTTGGCTGAAGTCTTTG
Source organism: Wickerhamomyces quercuum (assembly GCA_030556525.1). Lineage (NCBI taxonomy): Eukaryota > Fungi > Ascomycota > Saccharomycetes > Phaffomycetales > Wickerhamomycetaceae > Wickerhamomyces > Wickerhamomyces quercuum. Next base: position 40,005 of record JAKTUE010000049.1, read on the forward strand.
GATCAAACCAATTTCGAAAAAGCTTATGTGTCTGGTATGAAAGAAGACATCAAATTCAAAGGTAATGACTACATCAACACCCAAACTGTTTTCAGTGTTGGTTTAGTCGTTTTCCAATTTCCATTCATGTATTTATTCCCAAGAGTCTCCATTCATTACTTGATCCCAATTCTTGATTTTGTATGGGGTATTTTCACCTTAGCCCTTTACAAAAGCGAAACTGTGGGTCAAGTTCAAGCCTTGAGATTTTTAGTTTCTGTCTTTGAAGCAGGATTCTACCCTGGTGCCCATTGGTTATTCGGTTCTTGGTATAGATCCTTTGAAGCTTCAAGAAGATCTCAAATATGGTATTTTGGTAACATGTTGGGTGCTATTTCTTCAGGTCTATTCCAGGCTTCCATCTATGAAAACTATGACGGTCATCGTGGTTTATCAGGCTGGAAATGGATGTTTATCATTGACGGTATCATCACAATGATTATTGGGCTAGGTGCCTTTTGGGTTTTACCAGGTACTCCCGATAAATGTTACTCTCTTTGGTTGACTGACGATGAAATCAGATTAGCCAGAAGAAGACTGAGAAAAGATACCATTGAAGTCTTCCAAGAAAAGCCTGATTTCTTCTCTTGGAAACTTTGGAGTAGAATCCTCAGTGATTGGAAAATTTGGGGTCTAACTTTATTTGACATTTCTGGCTGGAATTCTTCAAACACTTCTGGTTCTGGGTTTGTTTTCTGGTTGAAATCATTAAAGAGATATTCCACTGGTAAAGTCAACAATTTATCTGCCACGTCTGCTGGTGTTGGTTTTATTCTTGTCTTAATATTTGGTTTGTTTGCTGATGGTGCAAGATCAAGATATGGGGCCATCATTTTGTCACAAACGCTAAACGTTATAGGAAATATTATCTTAGCAACATGGGAGGTACCTGAATCTGCAAAGTGGTTTGCGTTTATGATTCAATACGCTGGTTGGGCTACAGCAAGTGTTAGATATTCTTGGATAAATGATATTCTAAGACATGACGTTCAAGATCGTGCCATCATTTTCATTGTTCAATTTGCAGTTGCACAATCCACTACCATTTGGATTAATAGATTGATCTGGCCAACTGTTGAAGCTCCAAGATATTTGAAAGGTTACACTACTATTGGTTGTTTTGCGTTCACTATGATCATTGCTGCTCTTGGTTTGTTGTGGAAGTATAATATTGAAGAGCGTAAACATGCTTATGGTAATGGTATCGTTTTATACAACTCAGCTAAAGGTGATAGCTTGGATGAAATCAAACAACAGTATGAATTACGTCGTCAAGAAGAAGCGGCTGAAAAAGATAATGCCAAGTTGTTGACAGGTGACAACTCCTCTTCAGGTGTTGAGTCTGTTGATGAAAAAGTTGCTGACGATGTCAAGGCTTGATCTTTTTGTTCTTGGTTTGTTACTGTTTAGCACCACCCGTTATTTGTCGAGTAGTGGTACTAATTCTTAGCTTCTTTTGTGCTTTTTTCAATTTTATCTTTGAAACTCAATCGCTTTAGTCCCCAATACATTTTACCGTTGTTTATAGATATTCTTTTAGTTATATTTAAGTTCTTTTATGATACTCATCAGGTCTTGTAATAGGAGCCCATCGTTGAATAACTCTCAATCACTCGTAATGACAGAATATGCTACTTTCATCAACACCACAGAGTTGTATACCATTGAAGTGAATTAGTTCATCTGGTATCAAGACTGCCGCGATAGCTACATATAGAGGAAAGCCCAATACTAGCTTTGTGTTTGAACTGGGTGCTTTACAGAATAACTAATAGGCTAACATAACACCCATTAATGTCCGTAAGGTGGTTGACATGAACAGAACACTCTGACTAATGACAATCAACTCCCAAACGGTTTCAAAGTCCAAATGAGGAAAGACCATCCACAGTCGTTTACTACTTGAATATTTTTTAAGAATTGGTTACGAGCATTTGCTATAATTAAATTTATTAAACTAAGGAACAGCTAAAAGAACATCGAGTTTAGCTCTAAAATAAGATCCAGAGAGTACTAAGCCATTGGAGTTACTCATCCAATAGCTTATTAACAACATTACTCGATCAGATCATTGTATATTCATGAATGACCCTGTTGTAACTGATAGTCATGTGATCTCATGAAATTTTTGAGTAGAGAGGTAATGACTTCTTCATCTCCGGCAGTGGAGCAGCTATGAACATCAGGTAAATTGGCAGAAAACGGTGCATTCTTAGGCCACGTTGCATGCACCTTTCACTTGGTAAAAAGGGGATCATTTTGGTACCCAATCAAGAGTTTGGGCACTGCAGAATCCACACTTTTGTGTTTACTAAGCAAAATTTTTATCAAGCCGAAAAAAACACAACAAAATTTTTAGTAGCTACTTTAGTGGACGCTCTCTGATAAGCTGACTATTCCTCGCCATTCTCCCATTCATCTCCTTGTCGAACTCGTGGTAGGCACAGCGCCCCTCTGTATCTTATCACTAGACTCCATCTCTCTTCTCCAGGCCCCCAAATCACAGTTTTTGCTCGAGCCGTGTTCATAGAGGTCTCATTTCACGGTTTGTAACCAAAGTTAGGGAGAGAAAAAAGATGGGTTTATTATCACTGGGAACCCCTTTGCCATGGGAAGAATCGAGAAAGTACAGCGAACATGTCAGAAAGAACGGTATAGAACAATTGCAGTACATGTTTGAGGCCGCATTCCAAAGAGATGGCGACTCTTTTCTCTGGGGAGATGAAGTTGAATATACATTGATTCACTTCAACGAAGAAACGAAAGAAGCCAAGATTGCCATCAACGAAGATCAGATTCTTGACGAGCTCAACGCTGGTGGTAAGCATTTTCAATTGGCACTAGATAATAACGTCAATTTCCACCCGGAGTATGGTAGATACATGTTGGAAGCGACTCCAATTAGACCCTATAATGGTGATTCCCTAGACGAGTATTTATATGTTGAGACCAATATGAACAAGAGAAGAATCGTGGCCAACAGATCACTAAGTAATCCCAACATAAGACCAATTACAATCACTTCTTACCCCTTGATGGGTGTGGGCCACTTCACTGTCCCAGACGCAATTCCAAACGGGCCAGCTTCAAGATCATTGTTCTTACCTGATGAGATCATCAACAGACACGTTAGATTCCCAACATTAACTGCCAATATTCGTAAAAGAAGGGGCGAGAAAGTGGCCATCAACATCCCATTGTATCAAGACGAAAACACATCAGAGATTGACGACTCAATTCCGGTCGCCAGAGGTTTGTTCCCTGAAGATGATGAACCTTCATTGGGTGCTGCGAAACCAGGCCATATATACATGGACTCTATGGGTTTTGGTATGGGTAACTCCTGTTTACAAGTAACGGTTCAGGCTCCGAACATCAACAAGGCTAGATATCTTTACGACTCTTGGGCAAACATAGCCCCTATTCTTTTGAGTTTAACATCTGCTGCTCCTATCTATAAAGGATTTCTATCTGACCAAGATGTCAGATGGAACATCATCAGTGGCGCTGTTGATGATAGAACCCCTTACGAGAGAAATGACAAGGCCTTAAGAGATGGTCGTGATTATGGGGGAATTAGACCAGATGATTATGAAAACGTGCAAAGAATCCCTAAATCAAGATACGATGCAATTGATTCCTATTTGGGTGATCTGCAAACTAATACACTTGAAGATAAAGAAGCCAAATACAAGTACTTCAAGCCCGAGTTAAACGACATCAATCCTCCAATAAACCAAAAAGTTTATAATCAGTTGATTTCAAACCCAAGATTTGATTCTCCATTAGCCTCACATTTTGCCCATCTATACATCAGAGATCCAATTGTCATATTCAATGAACGTATAAATCAGGATAACAAGACTGAAACTGATCATTTTGAGAATATCCAATCAACAAACTGGCAGACGTTAAGATTCAAGCCACCATCTCAAGAAGCAACACCTGACAATAAATCAGCACCGGGCTGGAGAGTCGAATTCAGACCAATGGAGATCCAATTAACAGACTTCGAGAATGCTGCGTTCTCCGTATTCACTGCTCTTTTGGGACAGGCCATCCTAGAGAATGACTTCAATTTTTATATCCCTATATCGAAGATCGAAGCCAACATGAAGACAGCTCACTTGAGAAACTCCACACTAGCTGAAAAATTCCATTTCAAAAAAGATGTGCATTCTGATACTTATGAGACTGTTGAACTGACGGTGAATGAGGTCATTAATGGTGGTGACCATTTCATTGGCTTGATCCCAATAGTTAAAGCACACTTATTCAAACATTATGGTGTTGAGTTGAGTTCCAGAGAGAGTCCATACCAAAGATTATACTACTATTTACATTTGATCAGCAAGAGAGCTTCAGGTGAAATCATCACTACTGCCACATTTATTAGAAGATTTGTGTTGAATCATCCAACTTATAAAAAGGATTCCAAAATCAACAGCTCAATAAACTACGAGCTATTGAAGAAGTTTGATAAGATATCAGCTCATGATAAGGATGAACTCGTAGAGTTCTTTGGAGAAGAATTGGGACATCATTTATCAGAATCTCATAATTCTGGTTATATGAATGGAACACATTGATTGGTAGACTAGAAGAAGAACGGATTAAGGTTATAGTTGTAGATGTCAGTCTTTTCCATTTTATAATACACGTTTTGCATAGAAAAAGAGTTTAACTATGAGCTACAAAAGTCAAAGGAGTTTAAATTCAAGAATCCGTTGAGGACCTTTTCTATTCCATAATATTAAAATCTTTAGCGGTGTAAATGATCTTTATATGTTTTTCTAAACCCTATAAACCCAAGTAAATGTAAAATATGATAAAAAAACAAAGAATTAATAACAAGTCATTAAAAATTTCATGAGCAGCAAATTAACAAATGCAGTTGATGCAATTGAAGTAAAAAAACACAAGTGTTTATAGAGAGATCCAACTTGTTAAACCATTAACAAACAAACTAATATCTATAATGATCAGCTTTGAATGGACCTTCAACTGGAACACCTAAGTATTCGGATTGAACTGTAGTCAAGGTGGTCAATTTAACACCTAAATGTTTCAAGTGGAATCTGGCAACAGCTTCATCTAAAACTTTTGGTAGAACGTAAACTTGACCTTTCTCTAAAGCACCAGTTTTAGAGAATTCAACGTATTTAGCTTGGAAAGCAGCATCATGAGCTTTGAATAAAGCAATTTGAGCTAAAACTTGGTTAGAGAAAGAACAGGACATGACGAAAGATGAGTGACCAGTAGCACAACCTAAGTTGACCAATCTACCTTCAGCTAATAAGATAACGTGACGTCCGTTTTTCAATAAGTAACGGTCAACTTGTGGTTTGATGTTAACAACACTTTCAGCGTTAGCTTTTAACCAAGCGACATCAATTTCAATGTCAAAATGACCAATGTTGGAAACAATAGCATCTTCTGGCATTTGTTCAAAGTGTTCTTTGGTGATGATATCTCTACAACCAGTGGTGGTAACAAAGATTTGACCGATGGAAGCAACTTCATTCAATGGAGCAACTTGATAACCTTCAACAGCAGCTTGTAAAGCATTGATTGGATCAATTTCGGAGACAATGACTCTGGCACCCATACCTCTCAAGGCCATGGCACAACCTTTACCAACATCACCGAAACCAGCAACAACAGCAACTTTACCAGCCAACATGACGTCGGTAGCACGTTTAATACCATCAATCAAAGATTCTCTACAACCGTATAAGTTGTCGAATTTTGACTTGGTAACAGAGTCGTTGACGTTGATGGCTGGGACTTTTAGGACAGCATCTTTGACCATTTTGTATAGATGGTGAACACCAGTAGTGGTTTCTTCAGATAAACCGTAACAGTCTTCCAACATTTCTGGGTATTTTTCGTGAACTAAAGAGGTCAAATCACCACCGTCATCTAAGATCAAGTTTAATTTCTTACCATCTTTGAAAGAGAACAATTGTTGTTCAATACACCACAAGTACTCTTCTTCAGTTTCACCTTTCCAAGCGAAAACTGGAACACCGGCAGCAGCAATGGCAGCAGCAGCATGATCTTGGGTAGAGAAGATGTTACATGAGGACCAGGTAACTTCAGCACCTAAAGCAACTAAGGTTTCAATCAAAACAGCAGTTTGAATGGTCATATGTAAACAACCGGCGATTCTAGCACCTTTCAATGGTTGTTCTTCACCGTACTGTCTTCTGATTTCCATTAAACCAGGCATTTCATTTTCAGACAATTCGATTTCTTTTCTACCGAAGGCAGCAAGGGAAATGTCGGAGACTTTGTAGTTGACAGCTGGGGTGGCCATTGTGTATGTTGATATAAGTTTAGTAGATAACTGATGGAAAGTTGATAAAAGAAAGGAAGAGGAAAGTTGGATTTTTTTTTTCTTTTATGAAGAAATTTTTTTTGCAGCAGATGTGAAAATAAAAAAAAAAAAAAAAAAAAAAAAATTAATAAAAAAACACCACTAAAATAAGCCCTTTTCCTGTCTGGAGATCTGGGCGAGGGACCCTGGACTAGCTCTTGTTATTATTTGACCAGTAACCACACGCAACAGTTCCTAAATTGAAAGAGACCCTCTTCGAATCCAACTAACACAAGCTGATTCCCATTAGCTTTGTCACCCATCTCGTACAATGCAGGCATGTATTAGATCTTCTGCTATGTCACATGACTTGATGCTATCGCCACAACCAGCGTAGGGCATCCCTTGGTCTCAGCCACGCCAGAAGAAACTACAAGGAGGACACTGGAAAAATTCCTGGCCAGATTCAAGAACGCACCTAAGACCGTTAGGCCACTGGCAGCTCTCGGTGGTGGGACAATAGAGAGCACTCGGTGGGTGCTGGCGTGGCAGAAGAGAGTCTGGTACATTGACAGAGCACAGAGAAGAAAAAACGTAACAGATGTTGTATTCTACACAATCCGCACGTTTTATCAGATGTCTTTAAGCCCACCACAATCCGCACATATCACCATTTCTAAGGGTATTTGACCTACCAATGTGCTTGTTTGTAAGGGTTCAGTTGGGAATAGTTCGGATTGGGTAAATTTCAACCATTGTTGATTGGATAATGGGCGGTTCGGCATCTTTTAAGTACTATCTTTGTGTTCGCACTGTAAGGTAAACGATTTACAACAATGCTTAGCGATTGGCGAATATCTGACTGCAATCTACCATCTGTTACACAGAGAAGAACTATCTGTGCACACAATACACAGTCCGTATCCCCCCACTGACAACTGTCACAATGCGGCAACGAACTATGAAGCTTAGATCTTACTTCTTTGTAGTGTGCTGTTCAATTGAGTGTATTTGATTCTGCACTGATGATTACATGATAATCTCGTGAATGATGATAGCTGGTTTATCAATCGTGATGGTATGGAGAGCAGTACATCTTTCTCGCAAATAGACTCACTTATCGCGTACAGTATACTACCATCGGCACTAGGAACTAGTCTCTCTTATAAGTGAGTTGTTCTAAATTTGCTACAGTTTTCTCATCTGATTGAACAAGGGTTCAAACGAATCTAATATCTAATGCACCCCAACTGAAACTAGCGATCTAAGTGAGCCGGGTCTTGAAAGATCAGTGGAAACTGTACTAAGCTCAGACATCTAATCAGCTGGCCATCAGACTCAAAACACATGGTGTACTAGAAAATTTTCACATACGCAAAGAAAACCGACACAATTGACAGTACACTACACTTCAACACTCAGCATGAGATTCAATACATGTTGATTTTATTACTGACAACCTAAACCCAAAGAATCAATCTTAATCTGTAGTTGTTCAAAACAACTGAGATAAAACGAATAAACCTAACACAACAACAATAATAATCAGAGCTAAGATTGGCAATAAACCAAATTTATAAATGTACAACTCTTTCAATTGTTCCAAGTATTGAATCATAACTTTACTAGACAATTTAGATTCACCTTCAGTTCTCACACCGAATGAGTAACCGAACTCACCGATTGGTTCATTGTCTGGTAATGGTAATTTAGCCAACAATTCTAGGGCAATTTTGAAACCTTGAGCATCAATATTTGAAGCACCTGTTAAATATTTTTTTTGTAATCCAAAGAAACCAGACATTGGATCAGAAGCAGTTGTTAAAGGTCTGGCCAGGATTCTGGCACCAGAACTGATGACTCTTCTGTATAATGGCCAGTCCTTATCGATACCAACACCATCAGCATATCTGGTACCGATGACGAATGGATGCTTTCTCAACTTTTTCAAGAAATCTGGAACTGATTCTGGTGGATGTTGTAAATCAGCATCCATACAAACCAAATATTCACCTTTTGATTCTTTGAAACCTCTTAGGACGGCAGAACTTAAACCTCTTTCGGTAGTTCTGACGATGATTCTGACGTTGTAGCCTTCTTTCTGTAAAGCTTCAACTTCCTCGACAGACCCATCATTGGAGTTGTCATCAACAAAGATCAACTCTGTCTTTGAAGAGTCGGTGTTGCCCAAAGCAGCGAATAGTCTCTTAGTCAATGGTTTGATGTTTAGCTTCTCGTGGTAAGCTGGGACTGTGATACTGTTTTCGATGGCCATGGTTGAATATTTAGAGTCTGTTGGTGGTGGTGATGCTAACAAATGTTTGTTTACACGTAACTCTCTTTTTCACTTTTTGTAGTTGGAATTTTATCAAGCAGTGCGCGTTTTCGCAGAGAACAGAACAGACTGAAACAAAGAATCAAGTCTGTACGTCTTAGAATTTGAGTGAGGGTAATGAGTAGATCATCGTAATAAAAGTGGACAGTCAATGAATAGTGCGGATAATAAGGGCAAAGTGAGAGTGGAGAAGTAGCTGGCCAGTGCCGATTGTGCTAAGTAACTAACTAAAAAGACATGTATTACCCGGAACAACATCATTACTCTGGGGAAGCTTGCACATTTATGACAAGACGAGTTGGTGCGATATTTCATGAGTTAGCTCTCTCTAAATCACCGTTCTCTATTAAGGAATGGTGGGCCTATTACACAATCGCGTTCTCTCCATCTCAGAAATCTGGGGGGCCTTAGTTAAGTGACCTCCATTCTGCCAAAAATACAGCAAATCGCTAGTATTATTTTTGACATCATTTCAGCGGAATCTCTTGTGTAGATGACCAGACCAAGGCAACTGAAGTTTAATAAGTGCAAAAGTATAAAAAAACATGGGAAACCCACTGAACTCAAACAACTCAATGCGAATTAGCCGCTGTCAAACAAACAGATAAACAGATACACAGCAGTGCAATATGAGCGAACTAGTCAACACGCCAATGGGGACTCCCTACGGTTCCACCTCCAACTCGCCTTACAACTCCTTCTACTCCCCACATGCACACCACACTCTCAACTACACCTTCATCAACAAGGAATTCATAGATTTGGACGAGGCTAGCTTCAATGCCAGCAGAGGGTTCTCCCACTTCAGTGCTACCAACTACAACCAGTCATTCAGAAATCTGACTTCAACTCCCATAAGATCCACGCCCCAGTCGTTGCCAAAATCACTACCTATCGACTGGAATCTCTTCAACAAACAGTACCAATTGAAGCAGAAGGCGAAACTATCAAAGCTAAAGAAAGAACCGCTTATTGAGAACAACTTTGAGAATTTGCCCTTTCAGATAATAGACTTCATCGCCGATTGTGTTGCTTTCCAGTCTGATCTGGTTGCATTGTCACAGACATGTCGATTTTTCAACAGAATGGTCAATAAGAGACTCTACAAAAAGATCTTGATCATCGATGATCTAGATTCGAAATTCAAACATTATGACTCTAATTACACCTTATTGAACCTTGAAAAGGGCTACCCAAAATTGCTGGCTTCCCTACACTCAAACACTGATGAGTTATTACCTTTGATTTATGAGATTGTAATTGATACAACATGTACCTCCAAAACAAATGCGAGCTATGATCAATTAAACAACAACATTTATGAATCACTCTATGATCTTTTCCTAACAAATGATAATAACTTGAAGATCTTGGATAACATGGACTTGAATAATTTGAAGAAATTTGGTTCATTCTTGACCTATAATCATGATCATTTGATTAAACATAACTATAATAAGTACACCTACCACTATTCAAACACTGAGAATCTTAATGGGTTGATCAAAAAGGATTTATTAAATTTGAAAAATTTCCAGATCTTAAACATTCAAAATTTGAATGACTTGCCAACTTCGTGTGAACATTTATCTGTTCTCATCGAAAATCAGTACCAACAGGATTCAGACAATGTTTTACAACTACAATCATTGACTTATCCTATCATTCAGAATATTAGATACCTTCAGTTAAACACTTCCCTCACTACTGATACATTTATCAACCAGCTGACCTCGCCAAATAACTATAATTCGTGCTCATTTTTAACCAAGCTGGAAACTTTATCAATCTCAAACATTCATCATAGCAATGATCCACTTTCATTCACGAAATTGAATCAAATCATCAACTTGAATAACTTGAAAAATCTTGAATTGAAACTGAACTGTCATGAAAAGGTCACTTGTAACTCATGTATTTTACAGTTCTTCACTCAATGGTTTAATGAGATTGGTATATCACAAAATCTTGAAAAATTATCATTCATATCATTACCTCCTTCCTCTCAATTCAACTTCGATATTCAATGGGATTTATTATTGATCTCACCATATATGAAGCAGCTTTTATGCACAGTCAAAACCTTTTTTATCAATTTGAATGATTTCCCATTCATTCCTATCTTTATAAAGACACCATCTTTTCAATTAACAGATGCAACTACTTTGAAGCTTCCAATCAACAATACGATCCTTGAAAGAAGAAAAGAAATGTTCACTAACACATTGAATAGCCTAACAAACTGTGAAAATTTAACGATTGTTGATTGGTTCTATAACTGGTTGGTATACTTGAGAATTCCTGAAGTTTCATTACTCTCAAATGATGACTCCGGTTTAAACTTTTTAAACTTTGTTAACTCATGTACTTGCGAATTTTGTGATATAGGCCGTCAAGTCCTAAAGACCCTTGTCAAATTAACTTGTTTTAAAGATTTCAAAAAAAGGTTTGAAACTGATTTGCATTATGGCTCTGTATCCGGAGAATCATCATCCAATTTGATAAACACAAACCCAGACGAGTATCGTATTTTATACAACCATATCATTGCATCATTGAAGAATAGAATTCCATTAAACTCACAATCTTCCAAGATATCAACTTCTTTGAAACTTGATAAGTTCAAACAGATTAATGAATTGTCCACCCAGTTGATAACAAGAGAGCAATGGGACTCAATTATCAAGTTATTGTGTCATTCAATGAGAACAGAATTAAAGGATATCATAATCTCTCTACCTCATTTGAAATCATTGAACCTTGGTGGCCTAATTTTTTTGATCAAGAGGGATGCACTTGGAGAAGAAGTTCAGGTATTTAACGACGTTGCTGGTGTTATGAGGCTGCACAAGATCTGATTAATCTAGCCATTTAGTTTATATAGCTTTTCAACTTGCAAGTTTATACAGATCAGTAGTCATGTTTCATTCATGACTCTCTATTTATTAACAATATGTATGAAACTATTATCCGGAATGCATATCGTTCTGCCTTCGGTAGTGTATCATTATCACCTTGGTGAGATCCGATGGCATCAAATTGAGAGATTTCTAGCAGAACAATTCAAATAAGTAAGCCAACCCTATTTAAACACCGGGAATTCCCAAAAAATCATAGCACCGGTGTCAACACTCTATAGAATCATAGGCCCCGCAGCTCTTTCTTTCTTTCTCTACACCGACAAGCTACAGCAACACAATCGCTATCTTCAAAGGGTTTATTGACACGGTTCTTTCTGGCAGCTACTCATCACACCGGGTAACTCTAGGAGAAAAAAAAATTTATCAATTAACAGAAGAAAAAAAAGAAGTCAATAATCTATTAATCCTATTTCGAGTGTTCTTTTGGTCAACGAACAAATCTAACGATTGTTACTTTTGCCTTGCACTAACATGTCTGCTCCTGTGGAACCAGTCTCCAATGTTTTTGAAACCATTTTGGTTTTGGATTTCGGTTCTCAATACTCTCATCTTTTGACTCGTCGTTTAAGAGAGTTTAACATCTATGCTGAAATGTTACCATGTACCCAGAAGATCTCTGAATTGAACTGGAAACCAAAAGGTGTTATCTTATCAGGCTCTCCATACTCCGTCTATGCTCCAGATGCTCCACATGTCGACAAAGATGTCTTTAAACTAGGAGTTCCAATCCTAGGTATCTGTTATGGTATGCAAGAATTGGCTTGGATCAATGGTACCGAAGTCTCCAGAGGTGATAAACGTGAATACGGTCCAGCCACTTTGAACGTTCAGGACAAAGAATCACCATTATTCAAAGATGTTGACCACTCAAAAGTCTGGATGTCTCATGGAGACAAATTATACGGTTTGCCAGAAGGTTTCAAGATCATTGCTACTTCTGAAAACTCCCCATACTGTGGTATTGCCAATGAAAAAGATCAAATCTACGGTATCCAATTCCATCCAGAAGTCACACATTCTGAAAAGGGTAAGATCTTATTGAGAAACTTTGCAGTTGATATTTGTAAAGCCACCCAAAACTGGAGTATGAAAAACTTCATTGATACCGAAATCAACAGAATCAAAACCTTAGTTGGTCCAGATGCCGAAGTTATCGGTGCTGTCTCCGGTGGTGTTGACTCCACTGTTGCTGCCAAATTGATGACCGAAGCTATCGGTGATCGTTTCCATGCCATCATGGTTGATAATGGTGTTTTGAGAAAAGATGAAGCTAAGACCGTCAAGGAAACATTAACAAAAGGTCTAGGTATCAACTTAACTGTTGTTGATGCTTCTGATGAATTCTTAGACAAATTAGCCGGTGTTACTGATCCAGAGAAAAAGAGAAAGATCATTGGTAACACTTTCATTCATGTTTTTGAAAGAGTTGCTGCTGAAATCAAACCAAAATCCGGAAAAGACATTGAGTTTTTATTACAAGGTACATTATACCCAGATGTTATTGAATCCATTTCTTTCAAAGGTCCATCCCAAACCATCAAAACCCATCATAACGTTGGTGGTCTATTAGACAACATGAAATTGAAATTGATTGAACCATTAAGAGAATTATTCAAGGATGAAGTTCGTGAATTGGGTGAACTACTAGGCATTCCGCATGATCTAGTCTGGAGACATCCATTCCCAGGTCCAGGTATCGCCATCAGAGTCTTGGGTGAAGTTACAAGAGAACAAGTTGCCATCGCAAGAGCTGCTGACCATATCTACATTGAAGAAATCAAAAAAGCTGGATTATACGAAAAGATCTCACAGGCTTTTGCATGTTTATTACCAGTCAAATCTGTTGGTGTTATGGGTGATCAACGTACTTATGACCAAGTCATTGCTTTGAGAGCTATTGAAACCACCGATTTCATGACTGCTGATTGGTTCTGTTTTGATGCCTCCTTCTTGAAAAAGGTTTCTTCAAGAATCGTTAACGAAGTTGATGGTGTTGCCCGTGTTACTTATGATATCACTTCTAAACCTCCAGCTACTGTTGAATGGGAATAGATTCACTCCAAGAGGAGAATTCATACATGTATGGAAGAGAAAAAAAAAAGAACATGAAGATGGCAGGATAGATATGATTTTTAGTTCAGGGTGTATTTTGTTTGCATAGATTGATTTGATTAATACAAATTTTAGTTTGAACTTGTTTCTCTTAGTTTTTTGATTTTACTGTGTAGGTTTGTGCTGTCGTAGGACAGTTGATATGAGGGATTCTGTATCATGACTCACAGAAACGAGGAATTGTTCATCCTGATGGTGCTCCAGATACTTCCCACCGATATGAGGTCTACCGCATCCGGAATTGTATTTATACCAATCTCTCATAGAGAACCCATACTGATCTTCTTGGTTTAGTGACTTGTAGATTGCCTCCTTGACACACCAACTCCCACTGAGCATCTTGACACCCTGTGTTATATCATTTTCCTGTTGGTATTGTTTAAACTGGGGAAACTCCTGTTCAAGATGGAGCATTCTTTGTGCGAATTTGGTTATGAAATGGCTCTGGAGCCCTCCGTTTCTCTCTACCAGTTTGTAGAACCTTGTGAGTTTGACTATGTCAATGCCAATTCCCAATATCATATCATATGCTTAATTAGGTCTATGCTTATCCGGAGTATCTTGTCTCTCTCAACCTTCAAAAGCAGTCAGAAACGAGTCATCAAAGGAAATTTTGTGGTTCGTTTATCATTTCCCTGTGATGCGCTTCGAAGAAATGAAAAAAAAAAAAAAAAAAAAAAAAAAAAAAAAAAAAAAATTTTTTTTCAGAACTTCGTCTCGAAGAATCAGTGACACATCCACAGCAGCGAGAGCATTCACAAGACCCCAGCACACTCATTCGTAATAGAAAGGCCCACATTCACATAAATTACTCTACTTGAAAGCATTCTACACATTCATTTCATATTTCCAACCCCTCTTTTCCACCCGATTGTGTCTAATTACTAATATTCATAAAATATGGCATCTTCAGTTCCAGGTCCAATACCTCTTCCAAACTCAAAGCATGATCTATCGACATACTGGGGCCGAGTTCGCCACTGCACAGATATATCAGATCCATTGATGCTTCTAAACACAAGTGCAAGTGTTGAACAGGCAAAGATCATAGTTTCAGACTACAAGAATGGAAGACTGAAAGAGCTGACAGATGAGTTGTGGCAATCAAAGAAGATCCTAGACTCGACTGTCCATCCAGACACTGGTGAAGCAGTCATCCTACCATTCAGAATGTCCTCCTGTGTTTTATCAAACTTGGTCGTTACAGCTGGTATGTTGACCCCAGGATTAGGCACTGCAGGCACTCTTTTCTGGCAAGTTGCCAATCAGTCGCTGAACGTTGCGATCAACATCTCCAATGCTAACAAGTCACATCCACTATCGACTTCCCAGTTGATAAAGAACTACGCAATTGCAGTGAGTGCCTCCTGCTCTGTTGCTCTTGGACTGAATGCTGTTGTTCCAAGACTGAAGAACATCTCTTCAAGCACCAGATTGATCTTGGGTAGACTGGTTCCATTCGCTGCCGTTGTATCTGCTGGTATTGTCAATGTGTTTGCCATGAGAAGTGAAGAGATCAAGAAAGGTATCACTGTCTTTGATAAGAACGGTGACGAAGTCGGCACTTCCAAAACAGCAGCTATCTATGCTGTTGGTGAGACAGCAGCTTCTAGAGTCATCAATGCCACTCCGATCATGGTTGTTCCACCTCTGATCTTAGTCAAGTTACAACAAGGGTTCTTGAAAGGGAAAGGTGTTGGGATCCAGACCCTTGCTAATATTGGTTTGATCACCCTGACTTCTTTCGCCGTTCTACCTTTCGCTTTGGCTGTTTTCCCACAGAACGAGTCTATCCATGTCAGTAAGTTAGAGTCACACTTGAGTGGTAAGAAAGACAAGAATGGGGAGCCAGTTGACACTGTCTACTTCAACAGAGGGATCTGAGAGTCCAAATTTTCTTGATGGAACTGGGTAGCATCCGCCTACCTGTCCGTACTTTAGCCGTTGCATTAATTTAGAGACTTCTTTTGTCTATAGAAACGAAAAAGATTTCATGTGTTCTTTTGATGCCATGTCTGTTTATAAATCTGTACTTCCCTTTCAATCCTTTAGAGGCATATCATGGGTTAAAAGCGTACGCATGGATAGTCAAAGTCACTAGAGCTAGAATAGCGGTGTATGGTATGTATTCTTCATTCTGAGTCCTAGAGCACTTGCTGTATGATTGTAGATGGGTATCTCAACTTCTGAGTTTGTATCTCAGTAAAGTTTTATCAATATTTAGCACTCTTGAGCAAGATGAGACCATCCAAAGCTTTAGTTATAATGGTCAATGGCATTCGATCAGTCCTCTCTATTTGATGCAAAGCTACACGCCAAATATCGAGTTAGCTCCATTTAGATTGCGTCGATGATCTCTTCGACACAAAGTGATAGTGTACTTTGTGTGACTGACCCGCTTATCAACTTTTTCCGCTACATTATATTACTCATAATGGGAGTTCCGGAATTACTGCACCAAAGAGGGTTCCAGACCACTTGTGGAAATGCTGGACTGAAGAATAGGTGTTATTCTATTCAAAGAGTCTTCTGCTCAGAAACTCAGTTGGATGGTAATAGACTTAATGCTCAACTAGTTTCTATGTTCATGCATTTCAGCACATTTCGAAAAGATATACGTATTGTAATAAAAAGGATTAGCGCTTTCAGTAAGCATCAGGCATGAGAATAAAATGAATAGATTAAAAAAAAAGATGGATACATCGGACATCAAATCATTCTACATGACTCAGATCTATAAGTGACTCAGACCTGGGAGCGTTTCAGATGGTGGATTACGTTCCTCTTTACACTCAACAGGATTTAAAAACTAAGGGGTTTCCATTCTTTTCCATCAATCTCACGAATCTAAAGCATCGTTATGAGAATTTCCTGCTTCCTCTTACTCCTTCTTCCACAGATCTCCCTGGCATATTCCAGTCTAAAAGCACTATTGAAGTGTATTGAAACATTCCAACTACAAGACAAATACGCATTCTTTTCCATATCAGTTGTTGGCTCCACAACGAAGACTTTGGCCATTGCTCCACGAGGTCGTTCATTCTTAGAAAGAAAAAAAGCAGATTTTGATATTGAACAATGCATCATGGCTAATGCCATCGAATTATCAGTTTGTATGGCTGGTGGCATATCTGTGTTTATCGAACATGAGGTTTATGAGCAAGTTGAAGAACTCGAATTTGGTGACATCTCGAGTGTTTTGAGTGACGAGGATCTGAGAGGAGAATTTAGTTCAATCGCTACAACAGTTATTAGTGGATCGATTTCTACCTCATCGTACAACATTGTTCTACCCCCTTTGAACACCGATGTACTTTTATTGAACTTTGGGATCAATGGTTTGATCAAGTGAGAATGTCTTGAGATGCATAATTTATAATGAATACTAAAGTCCAGATTTTGTAAGCTTGATGTTTGTAGCATCCTGATTGAGTGCAATTAACACTGTGCACAGTAATATGATGCACTATCCTTCCATCAGGTATTACCGGCGCTCCTTATAGAGGTTGAATTGGGCATTTCAAGTAGCGTTTTGGGTTTATAACCATTCATTCTTAAATCTATTAGTGTAATTACCCTTTCTGATGTTTTGTTAGGAGACACATCCAAATCTCAGTCAAACAAAAAAAAAAAACAAAAACTTTTCCAATCTCTTCTTCGTTCTTCTTCTTAGTTAAACAACACATATTTCTTTGGCGTCACTTTGTATAGTCCTATTTTCAAGGTTCGAATGCTAGAGGAGCCGGTGTTTAACTAAGGGCTTTCCGCTCTTTTTAAAGACTTGGAATAACTGGATGTGTGTCAGAACGACTAGTTAAGGATGTATCTCCGTTTTGTGAGTTAAACAATGAACACTACGGTCATTAATTCCTTGAACAAATACACTTCTCATGAGAGTTTGCGTACTACTGTATCTCATGAAATATACTTATTAGTATTGTATTAATGATTGTAAAATCGTATTGATCCACGTAGAACCCAAAGCCAACAATACACGGAAACACCATGGATTACATACTTCTTAGCACAACTTTTTTCTTAGTTCTTCCTGGATATGCTTGTTATTTTTCATCTATAGCAAAATATTTCTGTTCATCTATGTTCGGTAATAATTCTGAAATGTTTACCAGAATCTCCATCCTTCTAAAGTCTCACCACACAAAGCCGTTTCAATAGCAGAACGACCATCAAGTTTTAAGAAGGCCTCTGACGTGAATTCAAAATCCTTCGTACTATGTAAGAAGCCAACCCCTTTACCTCCCAGTGATGTTTCGTAAGTATGAAACCCATATTCTTCATATTTCTGGGAGAGGCCCTCAATGACTCCTTCGTCAACATCATCATTCAATAAAGTGATGGCACAACCACCACCCCCAGCGCCAGTTAATTTTGTCTTGCCGATGTTCAATTCATCGGTAAGCATTCTAACTCTCTCTAGCGTTGGGTGGCTCACCCCTAATGCAACTAATAAACCATGGTTTATTTCAAATAGCTCTCTTAATCTGTTTCTAGCTTCTTCATCAATGAATGGTCTAATTATAATATTATATGCCTCTCTTGTTAAGTTCTCAATAGCATCCAAAATCGAGGCGGTAGTCTTTGGATATTCACCTGTTAATCTTGTAACGTTAGCAACTAATTCAGCAGTTCTTCTAGGCTGCGTAGTGTTCGTCAATAGCAATTTCAAAGAGGGGAAGTTCCTCATAGTAGTTCGAACGTTTGGGATCGAACTCTGCATTCTTTGGAACATGACAGCACCACCATGGGTAGCGACTGCATTATCGATACCTGATGGATTACCATGTATACATTTCTCACCTAGAAATGCCCAAGAGTCAATGAAGGCAGAATCTTCATTATCAGCAGTCAAATCTTCGTTCTTTAGAGTGGGTGGTTTGATATGATTACCAATTAAGGCAAATGCAGCTGTTAAACACACAGATATGGTAGCAGAAGAACCAAGACCTGCACCTATTGGTAGCACGGAACGAATAGTGAATCTTAAGCCTTCAGTATGTCTATTACAAAGACTCACATATAGGTATAGAAATGCATAAGCAGCACTGTAATGTATAGGCTTATCAATTGTGGAAAGCAAGCTCGATAACTCAGAAACCAGTTCAGGAATTAACTCATCTGTCGGCTGCAAATTTGGATTCAAGTTCTTTTCAACGATATCCCACGGTAAATCAGAACGGTTCCACTTGCTTTCAAATTCAATATCTGGGAAATCTAAAACAATCTCCTCTTTGTTTTCACTAGGGGATACTAATAAATATGTTCTTAGTGAAATGGAAGCTGCAATAGCGGGCTATTGGCAAAAAGAGTCTGTTAGTTTAAAAATTGTTTATCATTTACTATAGGCAAAAATTGAAAATACATACTTTACCGAATACTGCAGCGTGTTCACCAAAAATAATGACTTTCCCTGGGGCAGAGACAACAAAGGGAGGAGTCAGAGTCATTAATATATATGTTTGATGGTGTCAATTGAAACTAAGTTGAAACCTGAGTAAAGTGAGAAGGTAAGCCAAAAGTGGGGTGTTTCAAAAAATTAAATGGAGATGGGAAGGTCCTGAGAAGGGAGAGTGGGAGAGATTACCCAAGCCAGATAAACTTAATACGCTCTAAGGCTTCCTAACTAGCTCTTCAACCAGCTTTTGTAACAAGAAGATTCACCAACTTCGTTTAGCTGCTGGTTTTTCTGTCTTCGTTTGTGTGAGGTCGGTTTTAAGAGTTTAGTCATGTGACCGATTCCGAGGGCGATGAGCATTGGTTAAAAAAATTTATGAAGTGAAAAACCAAACAGAGCGAAGAGTCTCTTAGAGAGGTGCCCTTGTTGTTGAAGTAATTGCGCATAGAATGACTGATAAATCCCAGATTAAGATCAGATTTTTCACACGTGAAGATGACGAGTCTTTGAAAGTCGATGACAAGCCACTTTATGTCCCAATTTCTTTGAAAAGATATGGTTTATCTGAGATTGTTAACCATCTGTTAGACAATGAAACACCAGTTCCATTTGATTTCTTGATCAATGGAACACTTTTGCGTACTTCTATTGATGAGTACTTAACTGAAAACGCTCTGTCAAGTGAGGCGTTCCTGTCGCTAGAGTACACCAGAGCTATTCTTCCACCTTCCTATCTAGCTTCTTTCAACAATGAAGATTGGATATCATCGTTAGACGTTTCATACAACAAGATCCTATCAGGTTCATACGATGGTATTGTCCGTACTTGGGACCTATCAGGAAAGATTGAGAAACAGTACCAAGGCCATTCAGGTGCGATTAAAGCTGTCAGATGGATCTCACCAACCAGAATAGTATCCGGTGGGAATGACAGACAAATTCGTTTATGGAAAACAAGTGCAGTAGAAACGGATAACTTGACCATCCAAGAAGATGATGAGGAAGAACCAGAAGAAGGTAAAACACTAGCTATACTAGAAGGTCATAAAGCGGCAATCAGCGCTTTAGCTGTTAATGATAATAGAATCTTATCTGCATCTCACGATCATACTGTTGGTTTATGGTCCACTAACTACAAAGAAATGGTCACAATCGATCCATTAGCTGATCCAAACAATAATGTCACGTCTACTGCTGCCAAAAAAAGAAGAAAATTAGCTCTAGCTGATGCATCAGTTAGAAGAAGGGCCCCACTATCCTTCTTGGAAGGCCATTCACAACCAGTTGAAGATATAATATTTGCTCATGATGATTCTACTGTGGCATATTCTGTTTCTCAGGATCATACTATAAAAACATGGGATCTAGTCACTGCCCGTGCTGTTGATACTAGAACTACCGGTTTCTCATTATTATCCATCGTCTCATTATCGAAACTAAACTTATTAGCATGCGGTTCATCTGCTCGTCATATCACATTGCATGATCCAAGAGTTAGCACTACGACTGTTACACAACAGCAATTGAATGGCCACACAAACTTTGTCGTTTCATTAGCTACCAGTCCTGATAATGATTATATGTTTGTTTCCGGTTCCCATGATGGTACTGCTAAGGTCTGGGACGTTAGAGCTCAAAAGGCCCTGTATACCATAACAAGAGAGTCAAAAGCTCCAAAAGGCCATGACAAAGTGTTTGCTGTTGAATGGGATCAAGTTGCTGGTATTATTAGTGCTGGTGAAGATAAAAAACTACAGATAAATAGTAATCCAGGTGTAAGTAATTAGATATAGACAAGGAGGGAAAAAAAAGCATCATGGTATGTACATTAATTATTAAAGCTCGAAGTCCATCTTCCTAAACCATAGTAGCCTTGCCATAGACCTTGCGTGTCAGTCAAATAACCAGAGATCTCACTTCCATAAGGTTCTGGTTCATCAAGGTCTTTCCAACCTCTTATTTTACGAAGCCGTCTTAACTCCTCTAATGAAAACTCAACAAATGGTGCTGTACCATATTTTAAAGGTCCAATGTTTATCCATAGCCCTTTCTTATCACCAATTATTCTCTCAAATCCTTTGAAGTAGTCAAACAAATTCTGTGCTGTATCTATGAAGAAAGCAGTGACAATGACAACATTATTATAATCGGACATATTTTCAACAGTGAATTTTCTAAGATCAGCGTAGTTTATTGTCAAGTTGTGAGGCTTTCTTGATTGTGTTTTGAATACTGCCGACCTCAATTGATTTTCTGAATTCACATGATGAGAATACGTGTGCAAAAATGGGTACACGTTAAACTTGTCATTCTGATCAGAATTCGAGTAGACAAACTGATTACAAAGGTACATCAACGATGAAAATTCAACTGATTGTACCGATTTGAAACTTGGCCTTAGTATGGCGAGTTCGTGTGCAACTCTACCCAAACCTGAACCAGGAACAACAACAAGAGTCTTCGATCTTGCTTCCTCAGTGCTTATGTTTTTATCTATATTTTTGCTGATATAGTCCATCAATGGCTTAAGCTCTAGTGAACCCAAATCAGTCCAATCTCTTGCAAAATGTGTAATCGCCTCAATGGATTTGGAGTTATTTTGATATAATCCACTTCTTAGTTCTAACTCATTAACATCGTGATTCTTTATGGCATTTAAGGCTATTCTCTCTGCCAAAATTGATTGGTCTTTGATGGCCTCTTCCACATTTCTAATATGATCTATATATCCAATGGATTTGGCCTGTTCTTGATCTTCATAACTTAGCTTCTTATAAGTTTTCAGCTTTCTATTGTTCCAAGCCAATGTCGTTGTCTTGTACCGTTGAAGAGTGACAATAGCATTAACCAGATCCTGTCTTTCAGACTGCATATCGGTCTTTATGAATCTATTTAGTAACCAAGCAAATGAACGAGTTTTGTATAAGGAAGAGCTCATCCCAAGAAAGAAGAGTATAGTTGGAAAGGACGATTTGGGAAAGATGTGAGCGACAATAACGTAGAGAGTAAGGCACACCGATAATCTTTTGAGAATGAAACTTAGTTCTACTGCATTCAATCCATCCATAGTCCAAGCGGATTGCTGTGATACGCTTCACTGGTATTGAGCTTATGTTTGTCCTCATCACTCACAGACTCCCCAAAAAAAAACGGGCAACGGTAATCGTCCGCGAATTCCGGAGTGAATAAAGTAAACAGAGCCAGAACCACAAAACCCACAAAAACCACTGTTTGACACAAAAAGCAAGGGAAGACAATAAAAAAGGTTAAAAATGTGAAGAATCATCAGATCTCAATTCTCAGCGTCATTTCTATGCGACTGTCGCAGATATCTGCTGCTGCTGCTATCAATTTCCTTCTGCTACGTCTCCTTTCAGGTCAGTAACATCGTCACATCACAACAGTTCCTATTCTCCACAAGCCAACTTAATGAGATCTCTTCCTCCTCCAAGAAGATCACGCGCTAGATGGTTCAGAAGGCTTCTACATAAGATACACCACATTCTCTCACTAGAGTTCCTCTTTCACGGCCAGAACAAGATCATCATCAAAAAGAGAAGAACACCATTCCATCGCTCTTCAAGGAAGTATAGGATAAAAGTTCCTAAGGGACAGAAGTTCAGCTGGAAGCATCCTTTCAAGAGACGTCTAGTGGTGACACAAGTGTTGAATGAGCTATCACAAGACCTTACCCAGCAAGCTGTGGTGAATGATACCAGTAATGTCCACTTCAGGCCTATAGCTGGCCAAAGATCAAGGGTCCACCACCTAAAGTTCTCGAGAAACAGAACAGTATTGAAGTTGCTACTCAAAAGACTTATGCGCCAAGTTCGTGGCTCTAGAAGAAGAGGAGGATTGGCGCTTTACACGGAAAGTTCACTGCTGGGTATATCGTGATGTCATTAGTTGTCACTATCAAATGGATGTGTTTATAGCTTTTTCTTCTTGTTCTTGTAGATGCTTTGCCTTTGCCTAGCGTCCGCCTAGCGATTTCCAGAATCCGCGGAGACACTCGCTCGGAAAAATTCTGCCCGTCGTTTTGTTTAGTACTCTGGTGGAGAAGCCAACTGACACTGAAAACAATGAAAGAGAAATGAACATTTCCGCTTCTTGAACTAAAATACCCATCAACAACCTCTACAGAAACCCAGACCATGTCCAATACCGTGGTTGTCATTGGCGGTACTTGTGGTACAGGTAAATCAACTATCGGAGAGGCTTTGACAGCTCACTACTCCACAACTTTCATTGAAGGTGATGGTGTGCACCCCAAGGAAGTAAGTACTCGATAGATACATACATACTTTATCGTCTCGATACACACTGAAGTTCATAAACTAACGAACCTGTTCCCATTAAGAATATCGATAAGATGGCTGCTGGGATTCCCCTACAGGATGAAGACCGTTGGGGATGGTTAGAGCAAATATCAAGGCTTTCTGCAGAGGCATCTTCGAAAGATCATCATCACCTATCGTTTGTTTCATGCTCTGCCTTGAAGAAAGTTTATAGAGAAAAAATCGCTGCTACCTCACCAGATACGAAATTCCTCTATGTGTTCTTATATACTTCAAAGGAGGAACTGATCAAAAGAACTGAGCTTAGAAAAGGTCATTATATGAAATCTTCAATGGTTGATTCACAGTTTGAAGCTTTACAACTACCGCTTCAATCTGAGGAACCGAATACTTTGGTAATTAACGTTACTGGCAAAACAGTTGAAGAAATCGTTAAGCTTGGAATTAATTTCATTGAGTCGAAAAGATAATATTAAAACAATAGAATAAAGCTTATAAAGAATCTGACAAAATATGTACATTTAACTCTATATCAATATAAACAGGCTTTTTGCTCTTTTGCGTTTCATATATCATTTGATTTCTTTCCTCTTTTATGAGAATACGCTTTATTTCCACTCTTAGCATACGGTTTCTTCTTTGAGGCAGCTTTCAGAGACTCCAAAGCCTCCTCTATTTTATCCTCGACCAAAGTTTTCAAATCTTCAGCAGCTTCTCTATCAACATAAATGGTTGGATACCTATTATTCATCCATAACCATGCCATCAGCTTCCTATGCAAGGTCTCAAGATTATTCAATTCAGTTGTAGTGGTCGGGTTATGTTTTACTAAATTTCTGTAATATCCCATACCTGAAAAATCTAAAACGTTCTTGGTCTCTGACAATGTAACTTGAAGTCCAAAATTTTTCAAAACATCCTCAAACCCTTCAATTCTATTATTTAATGGAATGTTACTGATCTTTAGTTGGTCACTCATCATCATGGATTTTATTCTATCAAAAACAGCGACATTTGCAACTCTATCTCTAATACTAGCAGTCTCATATATATCAGATGATGACTGCACTTCTTTCACGAAAGCTCTCATTATAACACTAAAAGGTGTATCTTTTGGATATTCACTAATATAATGTGCCCATATCTCATCTTCTGGCCAGATGACAGCTTTAGAGAGATCTTCAATCTGGTGATCAAAACATTCTTGAATATACTTGAGAGTTTCCATGTCAAACGCAGTAACATACCCAATGGAAGCATCTTTCTCATCATTCAAATCGATCTCCATGTCCGCAATTAATTTTTCTTCCTTAGATTGTGAAGATTGGTGTTTAGCTGGTGCAACTTTAAAACGGCCTGCTCTTCCACCCACTTGTTTGATATGAGCAGGATGTATCTTGCTCAATTTTGACCCATCAAATTTCTTATGATCGTCAAAGATGACTCTGTTGATCTTTAAGTTCAAACCCATACCAATTGCATCTGACGCAAGTAAAATGTCATACTCCCCATTATTGAATTTGGATGCTTCTGTACTTCTGACTTCAGCAGGTAGTGCACCATAAATGACACCACACTTGAAAGTTGTAAGTTTTTCAATCGATAACTTATAATCGAGGATCTTCTTCTTACTGAACACGACGATACAATCACCTTTTCTCAATCCATCGATTGGGTCGGATATTGGCTTTTCCTGAACGATCAACTTTCCTAATCTTTCGTATTCGTGAACGATCAACTCATCACGAGTGGATTTTAAAATCTCTTTGATCAAGGGCACAGATCTCTGTTCACCACACAGATGTATCTCCTTAGCTTGTGCACCTAATAAAGCAGATGTCCATGCCCATCCTCGGCTTTCATCTGCTAGCATTTGAATCTCGTCTAGAACAATAACATCATAGTAAGTATTGAGATCGACCATCTCCACAGTACCACTTGACAATGGTGCTTTATTTCCAAACTGGTCAAGATCTTCAATGACCTCTTCACCCGTGACTAGGTTACAACGGAGGCCCTCAGCTTTGAATCTATCATAAATTTCTCTAGCTAACAGTCTTAGTGGGCCTGCGAAATATCCATTATTGCACTCTCTGAGTCTTTTCAATGCATTATAGGTTTTACCACTGTTTGTAGGGCCAACATGCATGATGATTTTTCTCTTTATCTTTCTTGCCTTTGGGAACCACTCTGCTGGGTTTGATATGTCAACTTTTATACTTTGTGGTGGAGTTCTATTCAGTTTTATTAGATGGTATTCTGAGTGGAGAACTTGCTCGAAAAAGTAATAGATTTGTTCTTCATACGATTCTATCTGTAGTGACTTTAGATATTTTTGGATTATTGGATCTGCGATGTTCTTTATTAGGTTCGGTAAAGTCTCAACAGTTGGAACTAACACAGCTTCAAAACTAACTGTTTCTGGCTTCTTATATCTCTGCAGTGAGTCATGCAACTTGTCCTCAAACTTCTTAATAGTCGTTGTCATGAGTTCTTTGTAATTTCCATTTTCAAACACTTCGTTATACTGCTTGTACTTGAGCTTACTAGCAAAAGCATTTTTTGAAAGAAGAAAATATGCCTTCTCTATATCACTTCTAAACTTCGAATCGCTCACAAAAAGGGACCCTGGATCTCTCACTTCTGATATCGTCTTCATACTGGGGTAAAATAGTGGATCCGTTTGGATGAAATCACCACCTCTGATCCAGTCATTTTCTTTTGCTGCATTGGCCCTCTTCACTAAAAGTCTACCCTGTCGTGAAAATGTTGTGTTGGATCGTACTTGGAGGCACCTTATTTGCCTGAAGGTACTCCTCGATCCTCTCAAAGAAACACTTATCCCTCTCCTGAGCATGTTTCTGAGTGGTCTATAAAAGCCAGTTGTGCGATGCGATGCTCATCTTCGGTTTGTTTGTTGATGGTTTTCGCATAAAATTTTCTGCGGACTGATAATCAATCATTTTATGGAGATCCATGAATTTGAATTTAAATTGGGGAAGTATGAAACTGTTTTTGATGATATTTGGAACCACAAAGAACAGTAAACAGATGGATTCGATGGACTTGACTATCAAAGCTTCTGCTTGTTACCACTGGACCCAATCGCACGCACTTGTCACAATTGCTGTGGTTATGCAGCCATGGCCACCCACCCGCGATCGTACACATTTTTGCTTTTTGCGGGATGCAATTTTCGACCACATTCGAACTTCACTGATAAAGCTGGCGAAAAGAACACTCAAAGAACCCTCGGTAACCCACACAGATCAAGCCATTTCACAGGTGTCTTTGCTGGTTCAAAATACATCAACACCTCTCGTAAGCAACACATGTTCCCCAACCAGCCGTCAAGAGGCACTCAGCACCAGCAGCGGGAGTATCTGATCAGAAATCAGCACCAGCAGCGACTGACAAACTCCAATGGAGATACAACTATGAGTACCAACCAGAACAGAAAAATGGCACAGCAACAACAACAGCAACAGCAACAACAGCCATCTGTCCCTCAATACCACAACTCATTATCTAACCCTTCCACAAACCCTTCGACCTTCCCATACCAACCTTCCTCCAGACCTGCCATTATGGCTGGGAGCAGTGTGTTTACACTGCTACCCTACAAAACAAGAAAAGACGCTCTGAGGAAAAGTGTGCTTCAGAAATACGGGGTCATTGGGTACATCGCCTCCGGTACCTATGGTAGGGTCTATAAGGCTAAGTCTAAAGACGTCAGGAACACTGGGTTGTTCGCAATAAAGAAGTTCAAGGCTGAGAAAGAAGGTGAGGTTATTTATTATACTGGGATCTCGCAGTCTGCATCAAGAGAGATGGCTTTATGTCGAGAACTGGATCACGCGAATATAACGAAACTCGTGGAGATCATTCTTGAAAATAAATCAATTTATATGGTGTTCGAATACGCCGAGCATGATTTATTACAGATCGTCCATTACCACTCACACCCAGAAACAAAGGCAATACCTGAACAGACAACGAAATCTATAATGTGGCAAGTTTTGAACGGAGTTTCTTATCTTCACCAGAATTGGATACTTCATAGAGATCTTAAGCCTGCAAATATCATGGTTACATCACAAGGTGTCGTCAAAATTGGAGATCTTGGTCTTGCTAGAAAGTTCAATAACCCACTACAATCATTTTATAATGGTGACAAAGTTGTCGTTACTATCTGGTATAGGGCCCCTGAACTACTTCTAGGCGGTAGACATTACACACCGTCTATAGATATATGGGCTGTTGGTTGCATATTGGCAGAGTTGCTAGCTCTGAGACCTATATTCAAAGGTGAAGAGGCCAAGATGGATAACAAAAAATCAGTTCCATTCCAAAGGAACCAAATGCAGAAAATCATCGAAATACTAGGAACACCAACATTGGATAAGTGGCCATCATTACAGAAATATCCTGAGTATCCGTCTTTTCAACACTTCAAACAATTCCCATCAAACTTACAAGCATGGTATCAATCGATAGGTGGTACAAATAAGAAATGCTTACAGCTACTATCAAGCTTATTAGAATACGATCCAGCAAGAAGAATGACCGCATTCGATGCTTTATTGCATCCATATTTTCTAGAAGCTCCTAAAGTTTCTGATAACATATTTGAAGGGCAAACTTTCAAATACCCATCAAGAAGAATTCAAACAGACGATAGTGATATCACTGCATCACAAACAACAGCAAAAAGAACTTTCAACACAGATAATGATAACCTATACCAAAGGAAGAAACAGAAGTAAAATTCCATTAGCATTTGACTCTATATATTATTAAACATAGGTCGAAATATATTACGTACTTCAAAACTGTAGAAGCCTACTTTTACAAGACATAAAGCTCGCCTTTTCCAAGTTGTTTAAAAACAATTATCATCTAGTTATCCATTTTTAAACGTTTATATTTCAGATATAATACCTAACTGGGAACTTAATGGATCATCATAATCTTCCTCTTCTTCTTCGGCCTCAACTTGAGTTCGGTTAAATCCATTTTCCTGTTTCAGAAGAGAAGATTCCTTTTTAATTTGACTACCTTCAGGTAGGAAAAACGTATGAACAGTGATCTTCTTTTTTGTGGTAGGAATTTTACCATTCGGTGGCAGTTTCTGTCTTTGTTGCTTCTTTGGGTAATCTTCATCATCCATCAACGTGATTCCAGTGGCATTTGCTAAATACTCTTGAATCTCTCTTTTAGATCTCAGTTGTTTAGAGTTGAATAATTTGGTTTTTTCTAACACAACGTTTGTTAAAAATGGTTGGAATAATCCAATCTCTTTCGATATTTCATCATCCTTCAATTTCTTAAATGGAGCTTTTTCAAAATCTTCACGCTTACTATGTTTCACATCATCAACATGACTCGCTTCAGCAAATCTTGAATGCAATAAATGCAATGGAATAGTGTTGCCAATCATACCAAGTTCCTTATCTAATCCTAATTCCTTGAATCCAAAGAAATCATCCCCAATCTCATTTGAAAAATCACCAGAAATAAACTGTTCACTGTTATCATCAAAAGCCCTTTCACTGCTCAGATCAATTGCTGGCCTTAGTAGTGCTCTCAGGAAATTGGACAGTTTTGCCCTCAAGTCCTTCAGTTTTGCACTTTGTCTCAAAACGTTCTCATGGACATAGATATATAAGTCATCTGGTTTTCTTATCCCATTCTGAAGCAGGGATAGGTGTAGAATGTTTTTCTCCCTCTGGGTTTTATTAATAGATGGAGTTTCGAGGTGTGATTTGATAGTTTTAATGATATTATCCATGTAGTCACCAGTCACTTGAGTCAATGTATCAATGGCACACAACTCAGTGGATTCAAACCCTCCCAACATTGCAATCTTTGAAACTCTTTTCTTTAATACAGAGTAAATCAACTCCTTATTCATTTTATCATGGTTCTCCAATCTTGAAACTGGATCCAGATCAATCGAGTCATTAATTTCTTCGATCTCTGGTGGTTTCATTTGTGAGTGATGTAAAAATTGCTGTTGTTGCATTTGTCTAATCAGCGAGATTTTAAAACACAACTTTCTGATCTCTTGCATCTCTTTAATGTTATCATTGGTGACTTTGTTCAATCCACCATCCTTTGCTGCAAATGGCGAAGGTTCTTGAAATCCACCCTGTTCTAGAACTTTATCCACCAGTTTGGCTTCGTTGGCATCGATCTCTTCTTCATCTAAACCACCATACTGCAACGGTGGAATAACACCGGCAACATCATACTCGATCAAGTATGCATCCTCATCAATTTTATGCAAAGGTCTGAAAATCGTGGAGCTTTTCTGATCATTTTTATGTAATTTTTCAACATATTTCAGTGTCTTTGAACCATTCAAAATAGCCTCAGTATCTCTATTCAATTGATTATCTTTAAATAATTCAGATCTTTTGATACAGAAATCCGATCTAGATTTTGATGTTAGGTTTTTCCAAGTCGTTATCTCCAAATCATCTCTGTCATTATCTTCGGTGTTCAAGTAATCATTGGTTTCACCATTATCATCATCTTCTAATTCGGCGTTCTCCCCAACAGGCTTTACAATTGAAAAATCAGCTTCAGCAGTAGGAGTACCGATTGCAGTTGTAGTACCATTAGTAGGAGCTGCAAAACTATCCTCCAGAAGAATATTAGAACCTGGGATCGTCTCAGAGACCCCATTAGACGTATCTGCATTTATTGGTTCTGTTTCAGAGGCAGGCTCAGGAAGTTGACTTGGCGTATCAGAGTTTGATTCTTGCTTAATGTCACCATTTCTTGTTCTCTTCTTACCTTTCTTCGATGTAGATTTTCCAGATGGTACAGGAGTACCTGTATCAAGTTCAGCATCTGCCTCAGCTTCGGCTTCGACCTCTGAGCGATCTCTAACAGTAATATCAGGAATCAAAGGAATCAAATTCAATGATTTCTTTTGCATAGCAATAGCATGACCCCTTAAAAAATGACCTGGATCAGAATTATATGTTAGACAATTTCTCCATATCAACATCACATCATCAACGAATTCTGTCTTTGATCTATATTGAAATGCTTTCAATTTCTTAAGGATTGTATTTAGATCCATTGGCTTCTTGATGACTTGTGAGTAGTTAGGAGCCTCCCTCTTACTAACCTTATTGAGGAATGCGGTTGAATGTTCAGTATAACTTCTAAGCTCCATCACAACTTTCTCACAAGCTTCATAAAGTTCTTCTTGGCCAATTTTATCATCACTTGCCCATTTTGAGCGATTTTTACGGACATCCATTATCAATTGACGTAGCTCATTATCTTGCAAGTTCAGTTTTTCTTTGTTATCATCGATTGACCGTAATAAATGTTTCAATGAGAGGTTCGCAGCTCCAAGGTTCATTGATATCAAATCTGTTATGTTGGACTGATCATTATCCTCTAAAAGTTTATCATTCTCCTCGAGCTTTCGTCTTTTTATTAAAGTTTCTTTATCATTCTCGAAATTATGATAAACGTTATTAAAGTTCTCGATCAGGTTTCTTGGATCAAACTGGTTTGAGTCAGATTGGGAAATGGGCACTTCTATTATCAGATTACCTTCTGAGTCATATTCCTGCTCAACAGTTGACTCAGGTATATTCTTTATTGTGCCATCAGAATTCTGATCTTCCTTTTGATTCTCCTCCAGCTCATCATCGTCATCATCATCATCGTAATCATCATCGTAATTGTCATCCTGTTTCTTCTTCTTGACATCAGCAGAAGTGGACGGTACAGCATCAGATTGATTCGCAATGTCAGTATCATCATCAACTTCAAAAATTTCATAATCGTTTTCATTACCCAGTTCTTTATAATATAGCAAAAGAGCTTTGTCGTATAAAACATAACGAACCTTCAGAGCTAAGGATCTTGCTGATTCTACACCATTCGGTATAGTTTGTTCAATTAATATGTCATCGGCTCCAAATTCGTCCTCATCTTTGGGTTTTGATTTCTCCACGTCTTTTGGTTTATCACTGTCCTTTTGAGAATCGTTAATCGGAGGTATTTCTTTGTTCTCAATCTTTGGAGTAGTTTCATGCGGTTTGATGGTACCTTGAGAGGATTCACTGGTTTGTAATTGAGGTTGTCTCGTTGGGGGGTCTATAAACTTGAGGTATACCTTTGAGTCCAAGAAAGCCTTGAAGTAAGTTATGGGGTCATTTGAATGTTTTAGGATCTGCTCCAGTACTTGTAGTTGCTGATACGATAAATAGTAACTGAATATGCCCTTATTGAACAGCTTGAGGGCTATCGAGTAGAGTTTTTCGGTGTCATTCTGCTCGAATATCCTCAGCACACCTGTCATTGTGAAATGATGAGCGTTCTGTGATGACTTTTGCTCGTTTGTGATGGGTTCTGGCGAGTTCTGGAAACAAACACTCTCTATTGTTTACTGTTCTTTGAGTCTTATTTTTGTTGATGAAAAAAGTGAAGGTTTAGTTCATTCGCGAGGATCTGAGTCACGTGAAAACTACTTCAAATACACGTGACACGGCACGTGCTAGAAAATTCCAAGCAAGCAGCAGGAGTTTCTTTTTTGTATATGATTTTCACTACACAGACAGATTGAGTTGGTCGTACAAACGGGTACTATCAATAGCCATCAGCTCATGAAACTCATAGCCCATCCGACCCAGGGAACGACAGGAAGAACGCACCCGGCACCAAGATGCTGTCACCAAACTCTATCAGAGCAAGTCATGCTGGTCAACCCATCCGCTCGATCCAACCATCTCGGTTTGGGGTCACATGAATCTGTCAAAATTGCCTAAACCTTACGATCTCTCACACAGGATGGTTCTTCTTTGACGCAGGTTGGTATACCAAAGAAGTGAGACAGCATCGCCATCTATGGAATCACCCTTCCAAACTATCATTTGACTAGACGTGCGCCTTACTCTTATCCCTGGTTCTTCCCCCCCTTTTCTACCTCCTTAACCTCCTTTTATATCCACCTCGTTTCTCATACTCACCGTCTCCTCGTTTAAAGCTCTTTCCTTGTTGAGTTGTTGTGCTGTTGAGTTGAGTATCGCGCAATTTTAAAGTGCCAAAACCCGAGTATAGCCAGATCACTCCACTGGCACAAAATCAACAATCGTAACACCTTCCCATACTAAAAAAAAAGCTAGGCTAACGTAACTTACGGTGGGCTGTCTGATATAGCACGCCTTTTTAGGGGGACAACGAAGATCAGTGCTGCTGCTGCGGAAAGTGTTCTGATTATGCTTATTGTCTCTTTCTCTCTCTCTTTTGTCTTGTGCGTCCACCTGGGTGTGGGTGATACTTATGAGCTGATGCATTAACACCCTATTGACCTCATCATATATAGATACCAGATATTCTCTTCGTTTGACACATCTCCACCACCGGCTATACTCTCGGCTCAAACTTCTTCACTATGACCAACTACACCTTCGACAACTATTACATCAACAACTACAAGATAGTGAAGCTTATAGGCTCTGGTGCTTATGGCCTGGTATTTCTTGTGCACAACTCATATGATCACAAGCTGTACGCGATGAAGGTAATAGCCAAAAAATTCAACAAGCACTATGAGAGACAATCCGACTACCTTACAAAACAACTGTATGCCAATATGGCTTCTTTACAGAACCTGAACCGTCTAAACCTCTCCAAACTAGCACAACAATCTTCAACTTCTACAAGTAACACACAT
This sequence comes from Wickerhamomyces quercuum, assembly GCA_030556525.1. Classification (NCBI taxonomy): domain Eukaryota; kingdom Fungi; phylum Ascomycota; class Saccharomycetes; order Phaffomycetales; family Wickerhamomycetaceae; genus Wickerhamomyces; species Wickerhamomyces quercuum. The sequence goes on from JAKTUE010000049.1 coordinate 73,148, forward strand.
CCGTTCATGAAAGAGATCAGTTTACATCTACAAGTACACCACCATCCAAACGTCATTACGATCCAAGAAATACTGGACTCCTCCTTGTGCGTCTTCGTCGTGATGGACTACTACCCGGAAGGTGACCTTTTCACAAACATCGTGGACAGATCCATATACATTAACTCCAAACCATCACTCATCAAAAGGGTGTTCACACAGCTATTGGATGTCATCTCATATTGTCATGCGAAAGGCATATATCACTGTGACATCAAGCCTGAAAACATAATGTGTGACTTACATGGTGAGAGACTAATAATTGGTGACTTTGGATTGAGTACCACCGAAAGATATATGAGCTCACAGAAATGTATCGGTTCTTCCTACTACATGCCCCCAGAAAGACTAGTCACTATGGAACTACAACAGGATTTTGGAGAAGCAGAACACAAAGATGCTGGCTCATCTAGTGCACCTGCTAACTTGCTGGATCAGAATAAAAGCTATCCTTCAAACATGGGAGATCTGTGGTCTTTGAGTATCATATTGATAAATCTGACCTGTATGAGAAACCCTTGGAACAAAGCATGTTCTAAAGTTGATAGAACTTATAAAGTGTTCAAGACAAGACCATCCGTGTTGAAAGAGATTCTTCCAGTGTCTGATGAACTATACGAGATTTTAATGAAATGCTTGAAAGAGAATCCATACGAGAGAATTAGTCTATACGAGTTCAGGGATTTGGTCATCAACTGTAAAACATTCACCACTCAGGGACCATTGAGTGAGGAAGAACATAATGATGGAGATTTCTTGGAAATGACCTCCTCAAGTGATGATGCATCATCTTTGAACTCTTATGAGCATAACAAGAATGAATTTGAAGATGACTACGAAACAAATGGATTCCATAAAGATTTGTTTCAAACCTTCCAGAAGGATGATTTCGAAGACAAACTTGTCCTTCAGACTGAAGATTTCCATGTTGTCAACTATCAAACTTCACAGAATGAGAAACTTGAAATGTTGGAGAACTACTCTACTATTACAAATGCCAGTTTCAACATCAACTTTGATTTGCAACAAGATATGGTCAACTACTTCAGCTAGAAGAATAGAATAGATGATACGACATGTATGATAATTTTTAATGACTAAATCCTTTTAATTAATAATATATTTTAATGAGATACCATAAACACAAGGAGTGATTGCTCTTTCAATAATACGAATAAATGATAATACCAATGAACCGTTTCACGTAGTACTTTTATGTTGTGCTCCGAGTTATATAAGACAGACGACTCGCATTGCTCTACAGGGTAAATATATGTTGCCAAAATTAATTAGTTAAATAAAACAGCTAAAAGGGAATGAGTTTTCATTATATCATTTTTTTTTAGTTAGTTCTTGTTCTAGAATGCAAAGTTAAACTTATAAAGAAATGTGATCGGATGATAGTTTTTCAATGACAATCGATGAAGCACCACCACCACCGTTACAGATAGCAGCAACACCAATCTTACCACTTTCTTGATGTAAGACAGAAGCTAGAGTGACAATGATTCTAGCACCGGAAGCCCCTAATGGATGACCAATAGCAACAGCACCACCATAGACGTTTAGTTTTGAATCTGGAATGTTTAAGATTTTTTGGTTAGCTAAACCAACAACTGAGAATGCCTCGTTGAATTCAAAGAAATCAACATCGTCCAAAGATAGGTTGGCATGTTTCAAAGCTTTTGGAACAGCTAAAGCTGGAGCTGTGGTGAAATCTTCTGGGTTTTGAGCAGCTTCACCCCAACCCAAAATTCTAGCAATTGGTTTCAAGTTCAACTCGACTAGTTTTTTGTGTGAGACCAAGACTAAAGCAGCACCACCATCATTAATTGGAGAGGCATTGGCAGCAGTGACGGTTCCGTTTTCTTTTTGGAAAACAGTTCTTGCAGATCTTAGTTTATCAATGTTTAATTTTGTAGATTCTTCATCAACTTCAACGATAGTGTCTGGTTTACCTCTGAATCCTTTGATTGTGATTGGAGCAATTTCATTTTTGAATTTACCACCTTGGTGAGCAGCTTGGGCTTTTTGATAGGAGTTGATGGCGAATTTATCTTGATCATCTCTTGAGAATGAGTGATCTCTGGCACATTTCTCAGCACTAACACCCATTGCAGTACCATCGTAGGCATCAGCTAAACCATCACGTTGTAAACCATCCACCAAGACAGAATCACCGTAACGAGCACCAGAACGAGCGGCTGGGACGTAGTATGGCGCATTTGTCATGGATTCAGCACCACCAGTGATAACAATGTCGGCATTACCCAATAGGATGGACTGAGCACCTATTATAGTAGCCTTCAAACCAGAGGCACAAACTTTGTTGACGGTTGACGCAACAGTGTCGACACCTAAACCAGATTTTAATGCCACTTGTCTAGCAGGGTTCTGACCGACATTAGCCTGGACGACATTACCAAAGATGATCTCTTCAACTTCAGTTGGTTTTATTTCTGGAACTTGAGCCAAAGCAGCTTTAACAGCGTGAGTACCCAAGTCGACGAAGTTCAAAGAGGCTAATGAACCCTGGAAAGAGCCAATTGGTGTTCTTGCAGCGGCGACGATGTAGACAGAGTTATCAGACATTTTGCGCGTTTGGTTCTGTTTCCCTGTAAATCTTGTGGTTGATCTCGGCTGGAAGTGTTTGAAAAGTGGACTTTTTGTTGATTTTTAAGAGTTTGGCGTTTTGTCGTTTAGCGCGACTTGTTACTTTGAATAAACGAGCTAAAACAGCTTCTCCAACTGAAAGGTCAGAAAAGCGCGAATTGATATCTTTGTGAACGAGCAGAGTGAGGAGGCTCACCGGAGATTTGTCCACTGTGTGCGTGTGACTTCTTCTGTTCAATAAATGCAATTCAAGTGAAGCACGCACTCATTCGGCCCTCACTGCCGTGGTAGATTTGTCAGCTTGGTGCTCGCTTACATCTTATACGAACGATAAGTTACTCAGATTATATGGCTCGCTCAATAACCATTTCCCATCCTGACTCTTCCGCAACCTTCATATATGTTCATATAGAGTGATATCTGGACTGTCATACAACTTCCTGAATCTCTTGAACTCCTAGCAACAAAGTCTGCTTAATCTTTCGACAGGATGATAGCCGTGGTATATAGTATATAGGCACATTTCACGAAGACCAGGGCATACAACACTCTAGTCACGTGAGCCTTCGTTTTCGTTTCGTTTATCTCTAAAACTATAATATGAAATAAAAGGAAATAGTGATCCGTCCGCAAAACTTGATCTAATCTCACGATCTGAAGTGCTATTTCGCGTAAAATGAGCACTGTGAAAGCAGAGGCAGTGACTCAATTAGCGCAGACGGTGTCGAACTTCACAAACAGCACTTTGAGGACACAAGCGGGAAACTCGTCGTCATGGTTGGTACCACGGTTGTTATCCGCTTTAACAAGGGCCATACTGGATCAGGCCAACGAAATGTCGATCCAACAGCAGAGATCAATTCAGACTTTGCAGGAATACATCACAAGTGATGAAGTACAGCAGCAACTGCAGGATCTGGAGACCAATAGAGCAATCTTGAATTTCAACTACTTTGTTAGTCCTTATGCTGGTGTCTGTATGATAATGGCCATAGCTTTGAATAGAATCATCGTGTTTGCTTCTCCAAGATTTTCCAATAACACAAGAAGAAAGCTGCTTCCAAAATTCATCAAAGTGACACTTAGATTCTTAGCAGTTTTTGCACTTTTAAGAATGGTCATGGAGGTTGTTTTGCAATTTTGTTTATACTCCAAAGGGTTAAGACAACTCTTGTTTGACTTGAATAATGACTCTTTAACTATACTGAAACTAGACGCTTTATTATGGAGCTTATTTTTAACACTGTGTCTTTCCCAATTCATAGAAACCTTTGTTTCGATTGCTTCTGGTCAATTACCTTCCAATGACACAGGCTTGACCTTATTTGAACAATCATTAGCATTTCAAGAATCACAGTTCTTGTCTAAACCTCCTTTCGAGCTATTAGTCATTATTTCATTCTCCTTGGCAAACCAATTAATTATACATCTAATGGGGTTTGCAAACTTGAAAAGATATCAATTGATACCCTCAACCATTATGGGTGTTTCCTTTTTGGCCTACTACATTTATAGTATCTTTACAGGTGATTTGATCAACTTTCCATGGGTGGTAATTTTCTCTATTGTTCCACAATTACTAGTGCTGGGAATTACCAGTTTCTGTTTGACCATATATGGACTGGCGGTTCTAATCAATGGTTCTACTGAAGGACTAACATATACCCCAATGATGAAGAATCTAAAAGATTCACTAAACTTACAGATGAATGATGATTTTAATTCCGTATTGATGAGATTTGGCTTTATAATCTTTACTGCGGTCGATAATGAAGATTATGTGAATGAATACTCGTCAATGAATTTAGTTGCTAATACATATCTAGAGAACGATGATAGTAAATCCTATTTGCTAAGTGCTTATTTCAATAAGCTAGATAATAACCCTGAGATTACAGCAAAATCAAAGTCAAACACGAATAGAAATGGCTCCGCTGAAACTCTTGCAAATTCATGGATTATATTGAAGAGATACTCTAACCTTGTCAGACTATTCCAAGCCATTTGTCAAGTCATTCTGAAGTTACTTAGATCTAAGAAGGCCTTGAAATCGATACCGGACGATTTAAGAAACCCATTAAGAGCTAGAACTGCTTCAGCTGGAGTTCCAGATATTGATTCTGGCTACATCGATGACTCTGAGGATTTCCAATATGAATCAGAAAGTGACTTCGATCCTTTAGAATATGATTCAGAACTTGATGACGTTGATTTTGTTGACTACAAGTCAGGTCTGAATGCTCTTAGACAGCTGGAAAGACCAAAAGAGCATTCTTTTCCAGAAACAGAAGCTGAACCAGCTATTAATGAATTACTACGACCAGATGATATCTTACAGTTAATTAACCCCACAAACATTGAAGACCTATCAAATTTGAATAACTTGAGGACTCATTTATTAAAGGGCGAAAGAATTACGCGAAGTAAATACGCTGAGCTAAATCAAGATGATTTGCTGAAGGAGGTTATACTTTCAAATAGAAAAGCCCATTCACACGATACTAAAGATAACGTTCACGAAAATGATGAAGAGGAATTCACAGAAACACCTTGCGTTGTGTGTCAGACGAACCAAAGATCAATCATACTATGGCCGTGTAAATGTTTTGCATTGTGTGAAACATGTAGGGTGAATTTGGGAGTTAGGGGTTTCAGAATATGTGTCTGCTGCAGAGGAAATGTGGAAGGGTTTAGCAAGGTTTATATACCATAAGTACTACTAAAATCAACCCTTGGAGGTTCATGAAATTTATGATTTTTTAAACAATATGTAGTAGAGGGATGAGACTATTAAAAGATTACTAAATGAAACAAAGGGACCAAAATTCTAAGACAAAAGTTCATTTGTTTTGATTCAAGTTCGATAATGTGGCTAGCAAAGAAGCAACGCTATCGGTAGCTCCAACTTGTGGCTGCTGTTGTGGTTGTTGCGGTTGCTGGTGATGGGCTTGTGTTGGCTGGTATGGTTGATACTGCTGAGGCGCCTGGTACCCTAAATTTTGTTGTGGTAATTGTGGTTGTTGTAACTTTCCCAATAGTGAAGCTAGATCTACAGGAGCATTCTGATATTGTGGTTGCTGTTGTGGTTGTTGTTGTTGATGCAAAGGTTGGAACTGATTGAAAGAAGGTTGTTGGAATTGCTGCTGCTGAACTGGTTGTGAAACTCCTGATGCCAATGTGAGTAAGCTCTGTAATGCTTGTGGTGGTAAATTTTGCAAAGATTGTAGCAAATTAGTAGGATCATTCACTGCTGGCTGTGACAATTGTGGTTGAGTTGGTTGATACTCGTTAAACTGGCTCTGCTGTTGACCATATCTTGAGTCGGAAGTTTGGCTGAAATGCGAACTTTTTCCTGCCGATAGTGATGACTTATTTTTGGCAGTCCTCAACAGAGAAGAAGCATCATTGATTGTAATACCCATATACTCATCAAATCTAATACCACCATCTGGGGTTCCCTCATAAATGTAAACATCCAAGGTTCTGTTCTTGTTTACTAAGATAACACTTAAAACACCAGAATAAGCTGCATCGTTGACCTTCTTATCGACGTTTTGGGAGCTTTTCAAATATTCAAAATCAACAATGAACCCGTCCCTTTGTAAAGTTCTTGTGACCTCTCTAGAGAATTGAGAATCTGGAGTTGGTTTGATAAAAACCTTACAGTCGACACTAGCACCTCTTCCCTTAGAAGGCCCATAAGAGCTCGAAGCTGCACCGTATCTTGAGTTTTGCTGAGAAGGGTCATACGAAGATTGTCTTCCTTGATAACCACCATAACCACTACTTACAGAAGATTCCTCTCTTGCTCTCTTTCTTGATTCATGGAAAGCATTGCGTGATTGGGCACTTGTTTGTATCGAGTGAGGATTAGGAGCTCGTTCTGCAACATCTGTTCTTGAATTTTTTGCAACTTCTAAGATCAAATCTTTCTTGTATAATTGGATACCGTCTTCTGCTTTTATTGCTTTTAAAACGCTTTCAGCGTCACTGAATTGCAAAAAGGCATAAGTATTCTTCATTGATATTTGTAGCAATTCACCATAAGGACTAAACATCCTAAAAATGTTCTCCTTAGAGAAATTAGCAGGTAAATTACCAACATATAGTCTTGAGTTTGGCTTGAATGCGTATCTTCTGTGATATTTTGGTTCATTATCCAAAAAGGTATTGTACAATTGTGTCTCTTGTAAAGACATTGGGGCATCGAAATCTGGTCTATGAGCACCTCTCTCATCAGCAGGACTTATTTCTGAAGCGGCAGCCGTTGGCGAGGCAGATGTAGCACCTGCTGATGATAGTTTTGAGAATTCCTCTAAGACTCTTTTTTGCTGATCAGCGTAAGATAATTTGATGAACTCAGGATCAGAAAATAGTCTCATTGTAATTTGACTCGTTAAGTCTGCATCTTTCTTGGAGGCAGAGGCTTCTGAAACTGTGGAAGCACTGGAGGCTGCATTTTGGGTTGTCTCTACTTTGGTTTCTGGTTCAGCTGATGACAATGGATCGTACTCATCGTCGTCTTTATCTTCTTCATCTTTCTGAAGTTTTGGTTCTTCATCGTTATCTTCAGAAGTGAGAATATTCGAAGTGGTAGTAGTTGTAGTGGTAGAGAGACCTGGCAGAGAAATAGAGGTGTCGATAGAAGAAACGTTGGCCGTTGGATCGTACTCATCTTCGTCATCTTCGTCTTCGCCTTCATTTTCGTTTTTGTTTTTGTTTTCTATGTTGAGTGATTCAGATATTGGTTGGTCCGTTGTTGCTGGACTCTGAGGTTGTTGAGCTTCTGGTTGATGATTCACGTCGACCTTATCGTTCTGTTGAGTCTGCTCTTGTGACAACCTTTTTTCTTCTTCCTCTTCATCAACAGAATCGTACAGGTGATCGGATTCGTTATCTTCTTTATTTACTGATGAGGTGCTTGAAGCATCTTGTTCCTTTCCGTCAGTACCCTGAGATTTGCTATTTAGAGCTTGTATAGGTTCTGAGTTATCTTGTTGTTGAGGGATATTGCTGGTGTCGTGAGAGTCATTGTCCAACTCATACAGGTTGTCAGCATCGGACATCGTGAAATTGAGAAAAGAAACTAGTTAATTTTTTTTAAAATGAAATCAAGAGGTAAGATATGACGAGGGCAAAGAGAACGAAACTAAAAGTTTAGAATTATAGTAGAAACGGAGGGTGTCTTGTTGTTCCTTTCTAAGGTGGCCGCGCAGTTTTTTGTTCTTTTGTTGAAGCAGAAAGAAAAATGCTTTTTTTTTTCCGCCAGTCTTTTTTGTGCTCGGTTGGTAAGAAATATAGAAATAGAGCCGGGTAAGGCACATAAATCATTTACCCTCGGAGTTCAGAGAAAAGAACCATGTGATCAACCCTCGCAATGAATGAATGGCTACAGATCAAAAATCAAAAACAATCTCCAGTTTGAATTTCCGCGACGTCTATTGGTCAGAACGAATTGTATGTATAAGCACCAACAAACACAAACAACGGCTAAAGCTGCTGCACCGAAGCCCAAACCAGAATTAAATAACTAACAAAAAACAACCTGTGTATCCCAATAAATAAACAACTTAATGCAAATTCGTAACCTGTGTAAAACCCGTAATAGTTTCTTTTTTTAATAACCCATTGAATATTTTCTCTATGCTTTTAATCTCGGTCTGTCTGAGTGACGACTTCTACTTCTTCTCTTTCTGGAGATACTTCTTCTCGTCTTCGTTGTTTATGCTGTGGGCTGGACATGGAACAACCGAAGACCCAGCAACAGTCACGAAACAGACCGCAAACGTCGTGAGGAAGAGGTTGTTTGTGAGCTTCAGTCTTAGTGTGGATCTCATCATCTTGCGCTTAGCGTATCTTATCTCAAGGGGGCTTTTATTTGCTCAACTTAGCGTCCGTTCTTGTTTCCACGATGGGTTGTGTGTATGAGTTTGAATTTTTTTTCCTATATGAAGTTTTCGAGAAAATCACTAAATGCCTGCCTCTTACTGGCTGCTTGAAAAATGGGCAGACACAGGGCACACAAACAAAGAACAAACTCGAAATAAGTGACAACCAAGGGAATTCTTATAATTGGCGGGATGTATGGTCAGTCACTGGGTGATTTACTATGTTTTTTTCAGTAGTCTCTACATGCTCCTCTGATCTTTTCGAAACTATATAGTTCAGAATCGGACATTGAAACTCGGTACATGATACTTTTGTAATGGCGTAGACATAGAGGATCAATAGCATTCTAAAATGCTTTGACAGGTGCCAGATAAACTGATATTCATCCGTTTATTTCAAATCTCAGATTGGCGCCACCACCGATTTGATGCATTTGCTGAAAAGATTAAACTAATTATTTCCTGTGTAAATAGACATTAAGTAAGTTGATATTAGTTGATAACCTTTAGTGGAAATACCTAAAAGTAACGACAAAGTGGATAAGGTACAGAACTCGATATTTCAAGATTTCCCTTTCAGCTACACGAATTAATACAAACAAACCATATCATTCTTATTAGCAAGAGTTCTGCATACCTAGTTTATACTCCAATGCATCTTCCAGTTTTTCCCGTTCGGTTCTTTTACAAGTAAGCCATATCACTCTCATTACCAGCCTCTCGGGTTATACAATTTCCGCTCCAACACTGTTCTGAGCGCTACCAACTCATCATTATTAAGTTTGCTGTTGTCAGAGTTCGCCTCCGTAATAACTGAATGACCAAAATCGATAAATTTGACAATCGGTGAGTTATCTTGCCCGCTTCCTCTTACAATGAATACGTTATCTCCTTTGATATCACCATGTAGTATTCTCAAGTCATGAAGCTTTTTCAAGTTAGCCTCACCATCCTCCAACAACCGTTTCTTGATCTCGTCGTCCAGTGAAGAAATCTCACTTTGCGGCATCTCTGTGTGTTCGATTGGGTGTTTGTCGGATGTGGACATAATTGAGAGTTAAAGCTTGAGTTAATTTAAAGTATAAGAACGGAATATATCTGTAATATTGATATGATGTGGATATAGAATATATAAAG
>JAKTUE010000004.1:0-133001 GCA_030556525.1 Wickerhamomyces quercuum
GGCTAAAAGCTCTTCTAACGTTGTCCATGTTCTTCCTGACTTTCTGGGAATTGTTCTGTGCTTTGTTTTGATCTATGTCAGTATTATAACAAATAGATCACCAAGAAATACCAATTTTCGTGTTTGTTGAATTCCGGTTTATCTGCTACGGAGGAGTATCTGGAATTTCCCCTAAGCGAGTTGGTTAGAAATAAGAAGTTAATCAGAAATTGCTAAACCGAGCAGAAGTATCTTTAAGTTAGTTGAAAGTCTTGAGCCTCAAGTTATCTGATAAATATACATTATTGTTGCTGATATACTACCATTGAAACATACCCTCGGAAATTGCCAATAGAGAAGGTGAGTTCTGTTACCCGGAGCACACATAAGTAGAGATGTATTGTTAAGGGACACATCTAGCACATCTTCATAATCTATTTGAAAGCTCCGTAAGCACTTTGGAGGTCAAGTAAAGGGGTAGAAGGGATTCTAAGATCACTCTGAATACACCTGTATTTCTCAATTTCATTCAAACACTCATAAGTGCTTCTTTTCAATCGATTCAATCCCTATACTAAAATACTAGCATATTCTTGCATATATTGTGTTTCTACCAATGCTCTCTCATGCATGATCTGCATTCACATTTTCGCGGAAAAGTTTACTACTTTTTACGTGCTACACATCCAGTTCCCCCTATAATAGTCAACTAAGATAACGTGAACACTACTGTAAAGTTCTTATAAACTTTTCCTCCCTTGTGTACTATAAGGCTTGAAACCATCTAAAAACAAAATCATTATAATGCAAGTTTTAGTCAAAAAAAAAATAACAGAACAAACAACCTTTAACCGTCGAACTAAAAACCAAATACCTCTAGATTTTCACCTAATTTACCTTCCAGTAATCCAATTACTCTAAATCTTTCATTCTTTCTTGGATAATAGCGTCAATATCTTCATCCTTATTCTCATCTCTTGCAAATCTTAATTTCTTACCAAGTTTTGCGGTAGTCGAGTCCTTCAATCTTCTTTTGATCAGCTTACCACTTGGTAGGATCTCAGTTTCAAATTCACCATCATTAACAACAACTGAAGTAGCCTTTTGGACTTCGGATGGAGTTCCTGGTGGAAGCTCTGTATCCAATGTAATAGTATTTTGTCTTCTTCTGTTGCTAATGTATCTCTTGATGGTTGTTTCGTCTTTAGGCCACTGCCAGCTCTGCTGCATTTGGCCAAACGCATGTTCTTCAATACTTCTTCTAATATCAGTATTTTTTTCAAGTATTTGGAATTCATCAACATCCGTAGGGAAGAGCCAAACTCTAAAGACTTGGAGTATATAATCATATAACAATGGCATTGCAACGAGGATTAATAAAGCAGCCCAAAAAGTGACATCCTTTCCAAACTTCCAATATAAGCCTTTACGAACATCGTAAATCTTACTTGTGTCATCTTTATACAGGCCTGGAAGAAAACAGCACCACAGTAACCAACCAAGACAAGAAATCAGAACAGAAACAAAATTCAAATAAGTTCTATCATGCTGTTCTAAAAACTGTAATTTGATTCCAATGGTAAAGACAATAGCAGTAAACGTTAAAACACCCATTGGGTAAAGTGAATTGTCATAACTTACTGAGAATCCCCAGAGGTACCAACTTGAAAAACAAATCAATAAAGAAGATGTAGCAGCAACCAGCATCCAGCTAACAAATATCTTCAGATTGAAACCTTGACTTAACCTTCCTTTTGAATATAGTTCAGGAACAGCCAGCAAAGTAGCAGGTTTCAAATCTTTCTCAAACATACCAATACATAAAACTGGTAATGATGTGAACAGTGTGTTAAACATTGATAAGGACCATGGCTCATATAATGAAGTACCAGTGAACAGAGTGTTTCTTTGGAAAATAGCCTGACTCAGATAAAACAACAACTCTTTGTAAAAAGTGGCCAAAACAAACTTCGAGGTTCTAATATAGTTGTATCTACCATGCACCAATAGCAATTTCTGTAAGTATCTGAATTGAGCAATGGAATAATCAGAAGTTCTAGCAGCTTGTAAACCTTCCTTACCAGTGATACCAATACCAATATCAGCACTTTGAATCATTGCGATATCATTCGCACCATCGCCGATAGCCAGTGTAACTTTACTCTTCTGTAGATTTCTAATACTAGTAACCATCATTGCCTTTTGCGAAGGACTTGCCCTGCAAACAATGACCGAATCGGTCTTTGTACATAACGAAATGAAGATCGATAAAAGCGAAGAATCGGCCTCGAAATCACTCAACGTTCCACCATCAATCACAACAACACAGTGAGCAACATTACCATTATCAATCTCAAGTTCTGATGCAGTTAATTTGGCTGTGATATCTTCATCTTGAGAATCCAACACAACCAATGTGGAATAATCCTTGATTAGTTTACAAGAGTACCCAATATTGATAGCTGTCTCTCTTTTATCACCAGTTAACATCCATAGTTTGATTCCAGCTCTTCTCATGTTTTCAATCGTATCTGATACCCCATCTTGTAACTTATCCTCTATGGCAGTAGCACCCAGCAATTCTAGATCACATTCTAAAACAGCACCAACTTTTTCAATGAGCTTAGCTCTGTTCACCAGTGATGTTTTAGCGTTGGCATAATCGTTGGCCCATGATTCGTATTGATCTCTATCCAACCACCTATAACCATATAATAGAGTTCTTAGACCATCTGTTGAAAACTCTTCAATATGTTGCAGGGTTCTCTCCAAGACATATTCTTCATTCAAAACCTGCTTATCGTTTCCTATGTAATCTTCGGTTGATTTGATGTTGTATTTTTTAGCTTGTTGCAAATGTAATGATTTCCTACTTTCAAATGCAACTTCATCAATCTCAACCTCATCTCTTCTAGAACTCTGAATGAAGTCATCGATGGTTTGATTAGTGGAGTTGATCGAGCGTGCACCCAATGAAGGTCTCCCCATGGAAGGTCTACCAATTGAACTTCTTGCAATTTGAAAGCTGCCTCTAGGACCAGAGGTTCTTGGATGAACATCCATCGATTGGCGATGTTGTAAAACCAATTGTGCTTCTTCTTGTTTTCTGAGAGTGGAACTTCGATCAATCTCTTGTTTCTTATAACTAGCTAAATCATGATTTCTCAATCTTTCCAAAATGATGTTATCAGCACCTTTGCAAATCAAACAAATCTTACCATCGGGAAATTTAACAGCAATTGACATCCGTTTTCTAGAAGAAGAGAATTCGACAGTATTCAACACTTCGTATTTTTCATCAACAGGCTCAGAGTCTAAACCATTTGGATATGTTCTAATGGTCAACTCGTTATGGTTTTTACCGAACACAACATATCCCATATCTCTAGCGCCTACCACTAAGGCTAATTCATCAGGCGAAGAAGATTGATACTCAATCTCTTCACTGTCTTCAGAAACAGTTTTTGGTAAGCACGTATGACACAAGGCTAAGGATAAAATGAAGAACTTCGCCTTTTTAGAGAACAAAGTATTTGGATTTTGTTGAATGTGTTCCAAAAGATCAAGTGTTGTTTTAATCTGAGAGGTATCTGTTTGTTTTGTTGCAGAAGTCTGATTTGTCTTCAAACTTCTAGTAGTAAAAGCAGAAGCTAAACTTGGTCTACCTGTGTATCTAGTGTTGCTTCTTCTCATATCAACAGAATTCCGAATTTCTTCATGGTCTTTTTGATTTTCCAGCAAATCCATTGAATCTGAAGAAGTATTCTCGACATCTTCCAAATCATGAGACCAGGCAGTACCAGCGACACTAAATTTTCTAAAAATCATCAAATTATCTGTAAGAGTACCTGTTTTATCACTGAAAATATAGCTGACTTGACCCAATTCTTCCAAAATGGTAGCTGTTCTAGCCTCACAAGGGGTATTCGAGGGTTTGTGATACATATCAATATCCCAATGCAAAAACAACATCTGAACAATTTTGATGATTTCAGTAGTAACATATAGTGATAATGGAATCAAAGTATTGTACATGATGATGAATGACATAATGGTTGGGGCAATACCAACATCTTCATTATATAAATACCAAGCACGATTCCAGTATTTCTTTAAGAAAAGCCTCTGTGCCATAAAAGAGAATAAGGAAAGACATAAAACGACAAAGACCATGAATATGACAATTAGATTGATGGCTTTCTGTAATTTCGGTGCTTTAGTTCTTGGATTTCTGATAGCATTCATTCTGATTTTGGTTTCTTCACCTGTGAAAACAACCAACCCGATAACGTTCTTAGTGTTTCTAATGATAGAGCCTCTATAAATTATGTTATCTGGGCCTAACGGATAAACGTGATCCCCAATTTTGAGATTACCTTCGAAATTATACAAATCCGGGTTTGGATCTTCAATAGTCACAGAAGCTTTGAATTCTTTCAAGCCTCTAGCTGTGTTCATGATTGAACTAACTTTTCGATGGGGTATTTTCGATTTCAAGTTGGTTTCACCATCCAAGTCCATAGTTTCGATAAAAACCTCATTTTCATTCGAGCCATCTGACGTTAGGAGAATTATATCTGCAGGAACTGGTTCATCTTGCTCTAATTTGATGAAATCACCAACTTTGATGTTTTTCCATTTGACTTTGGAGATCTTTAAGCCAATCTGTTTCAAAAGGTTTGGATCTTTGAATGAATCCTTACCTTCTAAAAGTTCTTCATCAACAGATTGATTGAAAAGATCCGTATCCGGGTTCAAGTGAGACACTGATGTCGCGCTTGTTGTTCTCGAGATAGAATACAATGAATCCACCGTTTCATGATTTGGATCAGCAATAGCCTTATCTGTGACAATTTTTGTGAAAGTGTTATTTTCTCGTTTATCTTGCAGGTGTCTTCTCCAATCGTCATACCCTTCCCTCAGCATTGAAATGGTAATAAAAATTAACAAAGGAATGATAGTTGTATAAGTACCTGTTGTAGACCAGGATGGAATCATTTGAAGAATAGAGACAGTCATAAAATAGATATTTGCAATTTTGGAAAACTGAAAATAAAGTTGTTTGGGTAAGAAGGAATATACTGAGTATCTTGAAGACGAAATGCTATTATCCAAATATGGCTGGGAATATCTTTCATCAATCAGTAGTACTCCATTTTGAGCTTTGGAAACAGGAAAAAAAGTTTGATCGAACTCCTCATTGATTGAAATTGGAATCTTTCTACCATCATTTGATTTCTTATACGGGCGAACGTTCAGAATGAAGTTCTTGAAATCGTTTACTTTCTTCAGGATCACTCCCCTTTGGCCTGCATATGTTTTCTTCAATGGGCCATGCCTCACTTTAGATCTTGCTTCTTCAAAACTAGACAT
Source organism: Wickerhamomyces quercuum (assembly GCA_030556525.1). Classification (NCBI taxonomy): domain Eukaryota; kingdom Fungi; phylum Ascomycota; class Saccharomycetes; order Phaffomycetales; family Wickerhamomycetaceae; genus Wickerhamomyces; species Wickerhamomyces quercuum. The sequence goes on from JAKTUE010000004.1 coordinate 5,353, forward strand.
TTCATCCTTGTAGGCATCGGCTTGTGTGGTTTGCGTCAAGTCATTGTCGGAATTTGAGTGTATTGTCGTAAGTTCTATACCGTTTTCTCGCTGCTCGAAAATATCTTTTGGAGATGATAACGACTGAGGGTGATTAACCAGTCCCAATTCCAGATCATTCTGAGGCTCTTGTTGGCTTTCCTGCTCTTCCCTCTTCTTGAAAAACAACTCTGTTCTAAGAGAGTAACCTCTTTTTCTCCTTCTTTCATTTGGATCTTTATCAGACATTTATAGATGCTATGTGACTACTGAAGGGTAAGTTGATTCGTGGGATGATGATATGTGGTGTTGATCTGTGCTGAGATTGGAGGTAGTGGGAACAGAAAAAAAGTGGAAATAGAGAAGTGTGTGGGAGTCACTATTGCTGGTTATGATTGGGCAGGTGACACGGACAATAAGCCGAAACTATGGATGGTGCTAGTGTTTGTATCTCAAGAACAAAAATTCTGTGATAAAGCAGTGTGATACCAGATCAACCAAACTAACACAGCGGCCGGGAATAAGGGTATTTCTCAGCGGATCAAGAGCGTCTTTGGAAACAACCACTTTAAAAGAGTGTGGTCCTGCCAGCTTACGCAACGAGCAGATTCCTGTGATACGGGAGGCTATTGGTTGTCAGCTGTTAACAGTTGTTGTGGACGGAAAGTTTTTTTAAGGAAATAACAAGAAAACCCTTTGTGGAAAGGGAAGGTGCGTAAACCAAAGAGAGAACAAAGCGCGAAGAACTACTGATTTAAGATCAACAGAACCCTTGAAACGGGTGGCAGAGAGTTGTGTTGGTTGGAGCGTGTTTATTACGCGTGAACTAATGTCTTTCTCATGGCTGAAGCGTCGTGAGTCAACTGTTCCCGTTGATAGTTTGCGAGTGGACTGGTAGCACAATCAACGGTTCAGAACAGAAAGAACTCCAAGAGATTATTATCCGATCAGCAGAATCACATTCCCAACTCTCTCCAGAGGCTCAAAACCACACCAAAAGGAATAGCTTTGTAGACCACTATGTCAAATGAAAGATAAACCCACAAGGATGGCTGTACAATACTATACCAGAGCACACAGCTCTTGGTTCCAGCCGATCTACCAATTACCTGTTGGTACTTTTATTTCATTTACTTCATTCAGAGAGAAGCAAGGGGTCGAAGCCCTAACATTCCACGGAGCTATCAGTCCTCAGAGTAGTATCTTCTCTTCATCTCCCTGTATTTCGTCAAGAAGATCAAAGACTCAATCTCTATAAACATTGGTTAGCCCAGTTCCTTTAAATTCCTGAACTGCAAAGTCCAAACAAACATACCTTTGTAGATAAACTCTCCCTTTTCAAGTGCACCATCAATCTCTTCTGGTTTTAGGTGTGACTGTTTCAGGAAACCATTGTGTAACCTCTCTCTGAAAAAGAGATAGCCTTGTCTTGGGAGTAGATTCTAGTTAGTGCCATACAACATTGTGCGCTTAAGGAACAAACGATCATTATGAACATACGGATAATCTTTACCAATAAACAGCAATTTCTTGTAAAGCTGTCTAACTCGTGGATCCATGCTGACTATTGGTCTGAATATAATTGTTATAGTATCATTGTTTAAGTGTTCTTTGATCATTTACTGAAGTTCGATGGATATATTTTGAATTCCGACCTGCTAGTTTTCTCGGTTATTCTTGATCTCAGACAATGAAGGGTAAGCGAGAGGGACATTAGAAAAGAAGCTATGTTGGGAGTAATCCCATTTGAATAAAATCGACGTACATTTTACACAATAGAATAAGGCTATTGAAACTCAGGGGCCACAGACCGTATGATAATTTTTTTTGCTACACCTAATGAGTAATGTGTAGTATCATGTGTATGCAACTGAAATGGTAATAGTATTATGGAGGAAAGAGAAATCTAAAGGTTTTAAAATACACTGTTCTTGATGTTTTGAGAATGGGATACATGTCATATTTATGCCCTTATTCTCAATATGAAGTTAACAACAACTGCAACCAACAAGAAGAAACACAACATAGTTGGACCAAACCTGTCATCGTATGGACCACTACCTCTCTTTCTGATCGCAACGGCTCTCCAATGGTAAGTCGTTAAGGCATATATCATGGTAGCCATAGCCACTAAAGTGAACAAACCAGCACTTATTCTACCTACTTTATCACCAAAGTTTAGTAAACCAACACCTAAACCACCTAATATCACTGTGAAATTTAACCAAGATAGAAATGTACGTTCATTGGCGAAGAAGACTTTTGGTTCAACTCTTGTTGGGAGAGCAATTCTTTTGCCTATAACAATGATGTTAGTATGTCGAGCTCTCTATAATACCGCACTTAGTCAAGAGCATCCTGAGTGAGCCAATATTGTATCCCTTCAAATTTTAACTCCTCAGGGTTCTTTGATGCTTGTTGGGTCACATACCTGGAGTGGCTTGTAATAGTGGAGCTGAGGACATTGTGATATTCAGCCTAAAAAGAACAATTGACCTGATGATGCAGTATGGTTAACAGGAAGTAAGCTAAGGAAGGTTTGAAAAATCAAAGGCAACCAAATTTTGGCTCTGTTTCAAGCTGCTCACTGAGTGTTGATGTTTTTCTTTGCACGTGGGAACTCGTCAAAAGAGGAAATTTTCCTTTCTAGGGCAGGGCTTCCTAATCCTGACACAAAAAGAAAAGATCAGCAACACAAACCTACACAGAAGTGAGCTAAAAAAGAACTCAACCAACAACAATCAGAAACAGTCGAACAAAAAGGAATATATATTTATACTTTATAATTGTATTCAAAACAGTACTTTATCTTTTTTTTTCAAGATCTCTTAAACAAGAAATCCTAACTTACTAAACAAACTAAAATGCAAAAAAGTAATTGAAAAAACCCAAGTGTACAAACCAACCACATCACTGGTAATACCACAGTATTGAACCAGAATATCCATTAAAATCTCATTATCAAAAGAGAGGTCATCAAACGTAACATTATCTAATCTTATAACTCAACGATGTATTTCTCATTGGAAGCACCAAATTCTTCAAGGTCTTCAAGACCTTTGGTGATCCCATTAAAGCCTTGATAGATCTTCAAGTTCTTTTGAGATACAATTTCACCGGACTCCAATAGATCGTGTGTAGTCTTCACCAAGTTTTCACCATGCTTGATGTTTTCGTGAAACTTCTTAATCAATACTTCCTTCAGCTGTATGTTCTCCAATAATTTTGCATCAAGATCTTTGGAAGGTTTGGAAACAACACCAACAAAAGTTTTAGGTTCGTCTTCTCTTTTTAAGTTCAGCAGCTTGATAACGTTATCTGAAGTCTGCTTACCAACGACATCAACACCAATCTGTAAACCTGTTGGTAGAAGTTCAGTCAACTCTTCACTTATTTCCTCCAATGATTTAAATCTATCAATGATGTGAGTGGCACCAATTTGAGACAAGAACTCATTGTGCTTCTCAGAAGCAATAGCAACGATGTTTTTAAATCCAGCAACTTTTGCAAGTTGAATAACATATGAACCAACTCCACTTGATGCACCCCAAACCAAGATACTTTCTCTATCTTCAGGTTTTAAATAAGTTTCTTTGTCATAATCATCATTGTTGAAGATGTTAACGTTTAATTCTTCTAAAACACTACCTGCTGTAACCAAACCAACACCAATGGCACTTCCTTCTTTTAACGTCAAGTTCTTTGGTAATTTCCAAACCAATCTTGAATCGAAAACAGTAAACTGTTGGAAAGTTGATGTTCTTAAATCTCTATAAGAAGTAGAAGCAATGAACACTTCATCACCTTCTTTAAAGTTTGCAACTTTTGATCCTAATTTCTTAACTACTCCAGAACTTTCACGGCCTTGAATCCATGGGAATGAATACACACCAAATCTGTACTTCTTCCCTTTCCAATCAATAGGATTCAAACCAATAAACTTGTTCTCCACCAAGATTTCATGTTCGCTAATGTCAGGAATTGGATAAGAGTCATCAACAGTGAACGGCTCTTCAAAAGATTTGATGACAAGTGCAGTTTGTAAAGAATCATCATCGGCTTCTATTAAATGTTGCTCTGTTAAATTAACTTCCGATTGGACCCTTAGAAGTTTCTGTTTCTTGGCTTCTGGTTGTTGTGTGATTTCAATTTTATGCTTAGTATTATCCTCCTCATTATCGGATGAGGATACGGATGTATTATCTTTCTGGTCCAGCTTCTCGCTCAAATCAACTTCAGAGTCGGTTGAACTTATGCTTAGAGTGCGTTCATCTATTGAGACTTTCTTCGACTCAATGATTGTTTCATTAAATTTTCTCTTGAGACTTGTCTGCTCGATAGTTGTTGTTGTTGTCGTTTCTGTTTTTGGAACTTCTTGAGTCATCGTAAAATGGAGTATGAAAGAGTGAGTTATATGCTGTAGAGGATGGGTTATGTGAGCTTTTCAACTATGTTATGCGTAGATGGTATAGGAAAAGGAATGGAGGGTCCTTAAATAAGGGTCGGTCAGGTATTGATGATTAAACACAAACAGCAAGACCCATCGCTTTTATTGATTAATAAAGTAATTCACTGAACCACAGCATTCACACTTTAAAAAGAAAACTGTGGTTATTAGCAATTCCCAATCTGTGTGAACTTAACAGCTTTACTAATTCCGACCTAATCACAGAGGTCACGTGAAGTGACACACAACTGTCCATTTTGCGTGGCACAACCCATATTTATGTACAATTCCACATACTACAAAGGGAAAGTTTAGTGAAAAAAAAAACAGGTTCAATAGATAAATTCAAGTACTATTCAAAACCTCTCATCGCCTCCATCTCAGCGGCGTATTCATCCTCGAAGTTGTCTTCAAACTCAGCCAAGTCTGGGACCTCATCTTCCTTATCTTGATCTTGACCGGTTGTTTCTGAAAATTTTTCACCTTTTGTTTGTTTTACTAGCGGAGACGATGGCTTCTGTGGAATTTGATGCGATTCCGACGTGTTTTCTTCATTGGGACTTGAAGCCGATCCGCTAGTTGACTGTACTTTCTTTAAATTAGGCACACTTGTTGTTGTAGTTTGGTTGGCTCCTAATGTTGTGTATAGATCATCATCATCACCGTCATCAAAGTCGTCTTCCCCTTGACTAACAAAAAGATCTTCAGTATTATTTCGGAGTGGATTTTGATTTGGTGTGGTAGAATTACTCTGGTGGTCTTTATCAACCCTATCAAGTTGTGATGGACTATTATCCTCATTATGATGTTCGTGATCATAATCATCATCATGATCCATAATCTGATCTTGTTCTAAAACTGAACCTGAATACACAACAGATTCTTCCTCTTCATTTTGTAATCTCTTGTTTTCCATACTTTCTCTAATCCATTCTTTTCTTTGACGTGCAACTCTTGTTTTAGAACCAGTAATGGAACACATAGTTAAAAAATCTTTAAAATTGGCCCTTGGGAAAAGATGGTGCCCCCATTTTTGATAGTAAAAAAGTAGATTTGACAAGTTCTTATATTCATCTTTATGATTCAAGGTTTTTCTGAGGGATTTAGGTGCTGTTTTCTTGATGTACTTCAAACCTCTTACTGAAAGTAAATGATCTTCTGTAAGATTTCTATAACCTCTTTTCGGTTTATCTGTGATTGGGACTGTGGAAGATGGATCTACGACCTCCAAACCTAAGATCTCATCAATATCTGCCCTGTAACCTGTTCCATCGTAGGAAGTACTCATAATGGATATATTTATATCCTACGTCTATTCATTCCCAATAACACTAACACCAAAACGCGTAAATTTTGGTGCGTATCCTTTGCCCTCGGATATAGATCGCCCGATCACATGACCACATCCTCGGTGTTTGTGATAGAGGGAATTCAGATACAGAAGGGAATTGCGCCATTCTAAATGTAGTTCATGAAATCAAAATGGTTGAGAGAGACATGGGGTCTTGAGAATGTATATAAACAAAGTGTCAATTCCCTAGTTCTCCCTTCTCTCTACTTGTTCAGTCTAGTTAAAGAGATCTTACTCCTCTTGAACTGCTGCTTGACAAAACCTTGAGTTCCAACACCACTACACGCTTTGGTTGCATAGTTTCCTATAATTACAACCTTATCATTTACTCTGACTGTTTCAACTACAACTTCATTGTTTATAATGTCTAAAGTCATAACTTTCGAGAACAAATTGTATTACTCCAAAACGCAAGATATCCTAAAGTCTATCAAAAAAGATGAATCCTTGGATCTATTGATTGATTTGAGTGAGGAAAACTCAAATATAAGCAAAGATCAAATTCCTAGAGGATTCACCCCGCTGAGTACTAAGGATTCTATATTGAAAGATATTAAAAGCAATCAACTAGATCGTTAGATCAAAATATTTGATGTGATCTTTTGGGATTTCAACGTTCGTTTTCTTTTAATAATTGGAGTGACTGTTTGATAAGTCCAGTAAGTACCAGTGCAGTACTGATGGCTTTGATTTATTTGGAACATGAGTTTTCTGGTTTCTTTGTATTGGGTAATATTTTATATTGATAAGGGTTTATATCGTGTGATGATGGTTCATATTCATTGGAGTTTGTTTAGGTATTAACACTATATTTTCGTTTCTATTTGTATATCTACAACGGATTTTTTATAAATAGTGAATAAAGTTCTCAGTCATAAAAAACGTTATTCTATAACATTCATAAACACGTTAAGGTAAAAACAAGTATAGGGTGATTTAAAACATAAGACAAGTGGAAGTCAATAAATCGAAAGTCAAAAAAGGGAAGAACAACAATAAAAGGAGGTCAAAAAGTTTTTTTGATATAATTTCATTTTTTCATAGTATAATTAACAGTAGAGTGATAAAAGTTGATAAATATAACTTGAAGAAGGGAAAATGTCAAGTAAAAGTCATAAATCATCATTAAAAAAGATGGAGAGAACAATGTTCAAAAGAGGTGAGATTTTCATTTTCATTTCCAATCCCAGTTGAAAACATCGTTTGAGTCTGATGGGATCTCAAACAAAGAATCATAACTGTTCTGATCAAGTGTTGATTTCTCCTGCTGCAAAAACTTGAACTCGAAAACATTATCTTGGTGATTCATAGGTAAAGAAGGAGGACTCAACATTGGTGATTGTAGGTTTGATTTCATAGCATTAATTTTAGGTTGTGAAGGAGGAGAAAGAGCTCTTTCATGTCTTGAGATCGAATTACTCGTATTATCATCAAAGTAGGAAGTCGTCAAGAAGTCATCAATTTTCAAAACTTCATCTTCTTGAATGGAGGATAAAGAATGTGTGGAATGTAGCATTATCGAGGAATTATTTGAGATCAGTGAAGGAGTTGAGATTTGGGAGGAAAGCTCGTCTTCATCAGAGCCATTCTCGATCAGTTGATCCAAAAGGAACTCGTCAGTGGAGGAGTTGTTCATCTCGACATGGTTTCTCTTCTTGTGCAACAAAGCAGCGTGCTCCTCGTTTTGACGTTTTGTTTGGTGTTCTTGCAATGTCTTCAAGTCCGACACCAGTTTCGAGAGCTCCAGCTTCAAAAGTTTGTTTTCATCCTTGATTTTCTTCAGAGCGAGCTCAGCAGGGTTGTTGATGAACTGAATGCTGGACACCATTTCATTATGTTGGTGCTGGGATGGAGACTGACCGAGGGTGATGTGGTTATTGGAGAGATGCACCGAGTTTTGCAACGCACTGATGTTGTTTGCGGTGGTTGGTGTTTTCTGGCTCTTCTTTTTGTACGTCTTCTTTGGCTTCTCGGCTGGCGGTGAAGCTGAGGCAGAGGAGGTGTTTGGTTTTCTGCCTGGCTTTGGGCGTGGTGGGAGCACCCAGTTCTTGGAGGTCTTGATTGTTGTAGGGGTGGTGATTTTCTGGAGATGGTTCAGATTGAAATGATTTGTTTCTGCATGGAGTGGAGCCTTTGTTAGTGGATTCCCCTCTTTAGGATGCAGCGAAGATTGGTGGAGATTGTATAAATACTCACTTGAATCCATCCTTGTGTCTGATTATGGGTTATATGAACATGAACTGGCTAACGACTAAAGAATATGAACGTGAAAGAAAAGGGAACAGAATAGAGACAGCACAGCAATCGTACAGTAAAAGGAGAGAATATAGGAAACGAAAAGGATAAATCCAACTTTTATTTGGTTTCCCGTTTCGTAGAACGTTTTTTTTTTTTTTTTTTTTTTTTTTTACTTTTTTTCGCCTTTTGGTTTTCTTTTTTTACTTGGAACAAGCTGGAAGGAATGGGAGTTGGGTAAACAGGATCCGGCCATTGTTGTGCCTACACACTCCTCTCAATCAGGAGAACAACTCTACACCAGTGGTCACTCCTACACTACCTCTAAGTGCCCAACCCCACCATCGCTGCTCCATTCTTTTACACACACTCTCTCTTTATTGGAGGTGCTGCTGTTTGTTGTTGCTGGTGCGCTGTTTGCAATACGGGAGTTTTCGGTGTGGCCCGTACCACAAAATACATGTTGCAAAGTGCTTGGTGTACCTATTTCCAGCCAATCAGCGTGCGGTATTTTGTCATGTGCATCTCGGTGCAACTGCTCACCTTTCGGGGAGTGACACGGTAAGAGCACGCTGCTGGGGTGATTACGTAAGAGTGGAGTATCAGATCAACCGGGTAGGTAGAACTGATAAAATAGATGGGTTCCCACTTGGGTACACTACACTTCATAACTCGTAAGCTCATAAAATTATATTCACAGGTGGTTTTATTGATCACTCAAGTTTGCTATTGAACAGCTGGTTCGCATTCTTTGCAATGGATTCCTTGTAGGTCATTGGTTTCTTGATTTTTCTGTTCAGTGCAATATCCATGTCATCAACTCTTCTCACTTCCTCTTCTTTGGCTTTATTAAAATCAAACTCCTCGTTCTTCAGTACCATTTCCAACTCAAAACTCAATCCGGGAATTCTACCCTGTTTGAAGTTATCAACAAAATGAATGGCTGTGCCAACATCATCAAATTCTCTTGTTTTTCTATGATATTTCTTGATCTTCTTACTAATAGCTTCTAGAAGTTCCATTATATCATTAGTTGGATGGTTTAGATAATTTTTGTATAGTTTCCAATTCTGTAGGTTGATCAAGTATAATAGATAATCCGCCTGGATCAGTGGATCAACAACGTTTGGTTTGACAGCACCAATTAAGGACAGTAAAATCATCGTTTTAGCAGAATCAACCTTTGGTAAGAAAACACCAGGTGTGTCATACAGTAGTATTTCAGGCTCTTCACTGATTTTGATGATGGAGGAAGTGGCCCTTGTGACACCAGGCTGCCCTCCTGTTCTTGCCACATTATTCGTCTTATCTAACCCTACTTTTCTCAAGGTATTAACAAGTGTACTCTTACCAACATTTGGCATACCAACAACCATCGTTCTTAAGCCTAGAGGGGGTGCTGGATGCATATCATAGAACTTCTGCTTCGCTATTTCCAAAAGTAACTGTGCATCTCTTTTAGAACGACAATCAACAAACATGAAAGGTTCTTGCCCGTGCCACTTCCTGAGAAGATCCACGTCTATTCTACTCAAGTCCTTTTTGGAGTAGAGTATCACTTTTGAACTGTTTCTCAATGGCCTATCGAGTAAAACGTTTCTGGACGCCAATGGGGCTCTCGCATCTCTTAATTCGAACACCAGGTCTAACTGAGGTGCCAGCTTGGTCATTTGGTTCAGTGCTTTGACATGATGGCCCTTGAAGTCACTGAGGTTTACTCTGTACACTGGGAACTCCGTTCTCGGTATGAAGTTGCGCAGGTTATTCATCTCAAGTTCTTTATTAGTTCTCTCACTCTCTTTCCTCTTAGTTTTCCTGCTTGTTTTTGTTTGATGGAAAAAATTACTCAAACAAAATATAAAAGAAAAAAAAAAATTATGCCAAAGTTACAACTGGAAGATCTGAGAGCCAAAGGGAATATTTAGCTCGTTTACTTTCTTTAAAATGCCCTTGATTATATTTTCCGGTCTACCTTCTTCAGGTAAATCAACCCGTGCAAAGGACCTTCAGCAGCAACTACTTGAAAAGATAGCGTCTCTATCGAGTGATGAGCCAGGATCAAATCTTAAAGTCATCTTACACTCTGATGAGTCCCTAGGTATCTCCAAAGAAGAGTATCGTGAATCCAGAACAGAGAAGTCTTTAAGAGGACTTCAGATGTCTGCCGTGAAAAGGGATATATCAAGAAACAACATTGTCATACTGGATTCACCTGCTTATATCAAAGGTTTTAGATACCAGTTACACTGTGAAGCCAAAACCTTCTCAACACCATGTTGTGTTGTTCATGTCATAGCATCTGTGGACACTTGTTTGGATTGGAACAGCAAAAGAGCTAAAGCAGATCAGTGGGATCCTGAGCTGCTTAAACAGTTGTGCATGAGATATGAGGAGCCTGATGGAAACTCAAGATGGGACTCACCACTGATCCCGATTGCATTCGATGATAAAACAATACCTTTTGAAGATATTTGGAATGTCATGGTACATTCAAGGCCACCACAGTCTAATAGTGCTACTTTGTTGAAACCTGCTACCCAGACGAATTATTTACAAGAGCTAGATAAATCAACCCAGTTGGTGATTAATAAGATTATTGAAATGGAGGACTTGAATACCGGAAGAATTAAGATCCAAGAAGATCTATTCATTGATCTACCAACTAATGGTGTTTCCAATGCCAAATTACAAAGAATAAGAAGAACGTTTGTAACGTTGAATAAAGTTAGAAGTTTGGATATTGATAGAATTATTCCTTTGTTTGTGGACTATTTGAATAGTAACATCAATAGAGAGTAAAGTCATACAAAAGATTACAATCATTTAGAAATTGATTGTATTATTATGCATTTATTTACATGATCATTATGTTTCATAGAACCTCACGGAGCTCCTTGTAGTTTTGACCACTTTCATCAAAAGTATTCAAGATTGATAAGCTTGCCAATTTGATTTCATCATCTAGAGCTATATCTGATTCTAGTAATTGAGGCAAGTATTTATGAATGAAAATTTCATGAAAGTTTTCTCTCTTCTCTGCATCCAACAAGTCTACTAGTAGACCCCATGGTCTATTATCTATCGTGATACTGTCTCCCTCTAATTCATATGACTTAAGTGATTCCCAATACTCAAAGAAAGGTTCTGGTTCATTTGCTTTAAGATAAGTAGTCAAAATGAACTCAATGATCGGATATGAAGGTGTCTTTCCTTTAATAAATTTAACAAGAACTTTGAAAGCTCCAGACAATGGGATATCATCCTTGGTACCATTTCTTTGGAAATGATGCTGTTGAGTTGTAAACCTTAAAAGTTCCAAAATCACTTCGTCATCGAGAATGTTTGGATGTGCTATATCCACCACTTCTAGAATTTTAGTCAAAGATTGAAACTGCGTGATTATATTATAATTCAATGCTGATGAGCTTATGACTTTAGTTGGATCACGGTACTGGGTTGATTTGTTCAATACTCTAATATACCTTAACAATTGATCTTTATTTATGCTAAATCCACTTTCAGCTTGCAGCAACAAAGATTTAGTAAGTTCATATATCTGGTGTTCATCTGGGACAACCAGATGGATCAAACTCAGAATTTCAAATCTTTGGTCAAAATTCTGTTTTGTAGGTTCATAAGGGAAAGCTTCATCAAAAAAGTCCCTGTGGAGTTCAGCACCACCTTCTAAAATATACTGAATGTTGGTATTCTTAAAGTTCTGAATTATGCCATTTAAAACCTTTGTTGCAACTTCTGTATTTTTTCTCAAATCAGACGAGATCCCCTCAAAACTTTCATAGTCACCGACCTTTAACTGTTGAATAGCAAGATCTTCAAGTGGAATCGATCTCTCTGTTGAATATGGTCGTCTGAAAATGGAGTCAAATACAGAATCCCCACCACTGACATGGTCATTATAAGATGTCACCTGAATTGGTTTGTATAACTCACGTTCTTCAGGTTTACACCACATGTATTCGAGGTTAACAAATGTTCTTCTCTCAGGAGTCATTATATGGATGAAGACTCCACCAACCTGGGTATCGATCATGATCCAACTATTTGGACCGACTCCAAAATCAGCTTCCTTATCGTTATTTCTTCTATTCATCATTCTTCTTTTCATTCTTCGTCTCATTCTAATCAAGCTATTTGGTTTGATCAAACCTTCAATAAAAGGCTGTACTTCATTCGTTTGTTTCAAAAAGGTTATTAATTCCTGTGCAGCATTCTGAACATGTCTCTCACTCTTACCTTCACAGATGACCATGAAATCACTTAAAGTTGAAATAGGCAGATCATCACGGTTTCTGACATCAAAGATCTTGAATCCGCTTAAACCAAGGTCTTTGATCATATAGTCCAGTGTTTGGTTCAAATTTTCAGGGGCATCAGGAGGCAGCTCCGGTTTCTTAGCCTTGAAAATAGGCTTGTCTAGCTTGGACGATTCATCTTCACGCAGATACCATGGGACATCATCTTGCACATCCTTTGTAGTGGTTTGTGCAGTAGTATCTGCGGTAGGTTCTGCTGGTGTTGTGAAGCGTCTGTTAAAAGTGCTTGCCAGGCCAGCACATCTTTGAGCGCTAGCCAGAGTTCCCCGTATGAGACTCCTATTAAACACCTGTCTGCTCAACATATTCCCACAAGACACAAGCTAAAAGCAACTTAATAAATCGATGAGAAGAGGTGCCCTTTTGGCTTTCTCAAGAGCACTTCAAAATAGAAGGAAAAAAAAAAACGCGAATATTCCCCTTTTCAAAGAAAGTCTCGCGAATGCGTTTTATTATTCGTCCTTACGCGACTAAATATATTTTCAGTGCATAAACACGAGTGAAGTCTCATTCCTGAACTCTCCCTTCTGATATAATATTGGAGTTGCTGAGAAGTGCTTGTCATGGATGTGGAAAGATTGAAGCTGGAGATAAAGCAGTGGGAGCACTCGTTCAAAAAGAACACCGGAAAGGCTCCCACGAAGGACGATATAAAGCAGAATCCTGATATGGGTGAGTATAACCTACCTATGTATTCAAAGTTCTACCGTTACTAATTCTTATAAGCTGTTAAATACAAACAGTACAAATCAATTAAGCTCAATGGAGGTAAATCATCATTACCACCTAGTACGCCTACAAAGAGAAGAATTATAGTGCTGCAGACCCCTGAAAAAACGTCACCTACACTTCCTGAGGAATCACCACTCCAGGTGAGTGAGTTGGGTCCAACACCTCAGTTGAACGGTAGAGTTCTAAGCATATTCGACGTTATAACAAGTCCCAAGACTACACCGACTAAGCAAACAATACAAACAAACTTAACTGGAACGCCTAGAAAGAAGATTGATTTTAATTCAATGATTGAGGAAGAGAAAGAGAACAAACCTGATAACACCTTTAAAACTCCTATAAAATCAAAAGTAACAATACAGGAAACACCAGCATATCTTAAATCAGGTCCTTTGAAACAAGTAATTACTGCATCGCCCTCCCCTTTAGCATCACAGAGAATACGGAAAGGGTTGACCACAATAATCAATGAGTTACAAGATATACAGGATGAACTCAAATATGGTGATTTTGCTGAAGAAGACCTACTACCTCTAGGTTTCAATGAAGAAGAAATTGATGATGCATCAAACCATGAAGATCCGCATACTGTACAATATAAAAAGAGTAAAACGCAGAAGAGACAGACGAGAAGAGTCAAAATGAAATCTAGACCAACTGGTGAAAAGGACGACATAGCAAATAAGAACTTGAAGGACGAATTGAGGAAGCTCGACGTTGTTGCAGAAGAATCGCACGTTGAAAAAGATCAGTCATCCCAAGAAGAGTGGTCTGAAGAAGAAGACGGCACTTATGTTAGTAAACCATTAGATCCTAATGTGAAACATAAGCCTGCTATCAGTCGTAATTTCAAGAGATTAAAAATCAACAAGAAGAAAGGATTCTTTGGAAGAAGAAGGAGATAGTTCAGTTCTACATAACTTTTTTTTTAAGATATGAAATGCATTATGTCTAATTGGCAGTTAACAACTCCAACATACCTTCAATTTTCTGTGCCTCTTTAGCTTTCTCGACTTCACCTCTAATCTTTTTACGTAACGTCAGTATTAGCTCTTCTAAAACAGATGATTTCTCAATAACATCACCGTAAAGTTCGATGACAACAACGACCCAGTCAGCGACAATACTAACGGAGCGAACGTCTTCGACGGCTTTGATAGCCCACGTCAACAATGGTTCTAATGTTGTTTCATCACGACCATATAGTGAGGCTCTAACTTTACCTCTTTTTTTCAGTTCCTCTAAAGCGGCCACTGTTATTTCTTTCGAAACACCTGGGATAAAAGCAGCATCGAGAGCTTCATTCCATCTGAATGCATTTAAATGTCTTTCGTATTGTCTTAGTTTTTTGCTTTGCTTAGTCTTATCTGATACAATTCTATGTTCATCCTCCCCGTGGTAATCGGCACCTCTCATCATTCTTTTGAATGCATTGGATTTCTCCTGTTTCTCTCCCTGCTTCACTTTTGGTTCAGTCTTTCTTGTCTTTATCGATAGTAAACCTGAAGTCAAACCTGCAACGAAATGCTTAGAGTCTGGTGAAACACCACAGCTTAGTATACCACCACCAAACTTCCAACCGAACTTGACCTCCCAGTTAACAGAATCAAAGACTTTAACATGTCCGTCTAACGAACCTGCTAAGATACCCCTTCCATTACTAGCTGGTGATAAACAGGTGACAGTTTTCTGGAAGTTGGAGGTTTCATGAATTAATTTACCAGCAACGATATCCCATATCTTGATAGAAGTTCCACCAGCGGTGGCCATGCTTGTTGCGCTTGAAGCCAGAATATCTTCTAATGGTGAATTGTGGTTAAATTTAGCAACAGGATCAGTACCGATTCTTGGATCGAATATTCTTACGAAACCATCATAAGAACCTGTTGTGATAAGATTGGATCCAGGAACAAAACCAGCAGTACGAATATAATCATCATGGTCATCAAACGATATTATTGGAGCAGATGCACTTGAAATATCATACAGTCTTGCGATTCTGTCATCAGATGCTGTTAGCAAATTTGTGGAGACGGTTGGGTGGAACTTTGTGACATGAGTAGGATGTGTAGAAGGATTCAATGTGACTAGTAGAGTTCTTGGTTGTATAGCATCGAATATCTGAACTAAACCGGAGGCATCACCAGCAACAAGTAGTTTACCATCAAACCTGAATTCTCCACTATAAACAGTATCTTTGAATCTTGAGAAAGTCTTCACTACCTCTCTTGTCTTTGATGAGAACACTTGTATTCTGGTACTACTAGTGACAGCAAAATCATGGGGGCTAGTTGGGTTGAATGCAATATGGCTTACAGCATTATGCTCTTTGACTAGCTGTGTGTTGGTATAGCCCCTCCAGTATCTCTGTTCTGGCGTTGTTTGTGCCGGAAGAACTGGGGCCTTTGCCACTATCACTCTCTGTCTGGTTGATGACATTTCTCTCTATTAAATTCACAGGGCTGCTCACGACAGAATGCACCAATGTCAGCTTTGATCTCATCGCTTCGTACTGGTTTTTTCTCTGTATACCGAAAATTTTTTTTAGGTCGCTCTCGAACCCATTCTGCTCGCGAATATTACTCCATCCGAGTAACATAAATAAAAGGGAAATATCACCAAGAATCCGAACCAAAACACCACATTTCAATTCAATTCGGACAGATCCAGAAGCTGAAACCACACTGAAAATGTCTATCAACAGAACGCTTGTTGTCGCTGCCTTGCCGAGCACTGCCAGAGCACAAACTACACACTTGTCATACGACAAAAAGAGTGACAGAATCGCATATGCCGTAAGTTTTCTGACGCAAAGCCTTCTTTATCTAATAAATCGTGATGAACTAACTCGAAGACCAGTCTGGTAAATCCATCTTCATCAGATCAGTAGCTGATCCTGAGAAGTCCGCCCAGTTCGTGAAACATAACTACAACACTACCGTAGCTAGGTTTGCCCCTTCTGGCTTCTATATAGCTTCAGGAGACGAGTCTGGTAATGTTAAAATCTGGGATACAGTAAATGAAGACGAATTGATTGTTAAAGGTGAATATCAAATCATCAATGGACGTATTAACGATATTGCATGGGATTCTGAATCTAAGCGAATTATCGCTGTTGGTAACGGTAAGGAGAAGTTTGGCCACGCTTTCACTTGGGACTCGGGTAATACTGTTGGTGACATTTCAGGACATAGTGCACAAATCAATGCAGTTGCCATTAGACCTGTTAGACCATATAGAGCTGCAACTGTCAGTGACGATTCTGCATTAGTCTTCTTACAAGGTCCTCCTTTTAGATTCGATTCGAGTGTCCGTGGTAATCATTCCAACTTCGTTAAGGACGTTAAATATTCGCCAAATGGTGAATACTTAGTTAGTGTTGGTAGTGATAGATCCATTGTTGTGTATGATGGTAAAACAGGTGAATTCATTAAAAAGATTGGAGAAGGTGAACATCAAGGTGGTATATTTGCGTTGAGCTTTGTTGACGATGAGCAATTCGTAACCGCATCTGCTGATTCAACTGTCAAGTTATGGAATGTTACTAATGGTGAACTACTCAAGACTTGGACTTTTGAGAAAGCTTTGGAATCTCAACAATTGGGTGTTGTTGCTGCAGATAAGTATATTATCTCATTATCTTATAATGGTGATTTGAACTACTTGACGTTAGACTCAGACTCACCAGTTAAAATTATCAAAGGACACCAAAAGTCCATCACTTCTTCAACAATAGCAGACAAGAATCTATTCTCAGGTAGTTACGATGGTAGAATAGTTAAATGGGATCTTTCAAATTTCGATTCAACATACGAGCCTGGTCATTCAAATTTGATTGTTGGTTTGGCACAAGATAATGATGAGCTTGTTTCTACTGGTTGGGATGATGTCTTAAAATCATCAAACTTCGAAGTGTCACTACCTTCTCAACCAAAGGGAGTTTCTTGGAACAAATCTGCTGTTTTTGTTTTGAATGAGAGCTCAATCATCAGCTATTCTCAAGGTAAAGAAAATTTCAAAGTTGATCTCCCATCAAATGGAACGGCAATCGCCTCATCATCTAAATACATTGCAGCTGGTTTACAATCTAACAAGACTATCATCTATGATGCTTCAACGAGTGCTAAGAAGTTTGAAATTACTTCAAATAGAGCACCTCCAAGTTTCATTAGCTTCTCACCAAATGAAGAGCTCGTTGCTATTGGTGATAGTAATGGTAAAATCATTCTATACGATGTTGCTAATGACAAACTAGTCACATCAAGATGGGCTTTCCATACCGGCCGTATCACTTCCATCTCCTGGAATGCTGATAACGATCATGTCGTAAGTGGTAGTTTGGACACCAACTTGATCGTCTACTCAGCTAAAACGCCTGGAAAGAATATCAAATACTTGAACGCTCACAAAGAAGGTGTTACTTCTGTACAATGGTTAAATGAAATTGAATTCATTTCTGGCGGTAATGATGCTACTGTCAAGAAATGGGAAGTCCAATTTTCATAGGTTCATAACACCAAACTAGAGATATCGTTTAATATACAGAGTCTAACTATACCTAGTAAAACGCCAAGTTCCTTCTTAACCTTTTTTCAAATGTGTGATTAGCGCTTGCGCTGCTTTTTGAACTTGAAAGACGCCCTTCCAGAAGCATCCACTACCTTCTTCTTATTACCATTACTCATACCATTTCTTTGTATATCCATTCTTTCTTCAACCTCCTGCAGTTGTTTTTGTCTCTTCAATACGCTCTGAAGTTGAGTCAACTTCTTTAGTTTTCTTTTATCCAAAGATTCTTTTGGGAGCAGGTCTTCATTCAGTCTCTTCACTATGGTGTCTTGTGTTGCTAATTGTGACTTCTTCAATCTGTTCTCCTTCGAACTTAATAAAGATCTATCAGTTTGAAAGAACTCAGCAGCATCAAAGTTTTCTTTCGATTCAACATCATCAACAAAAACAGTATGTTTTCCATCACTTTTGAACACGAGGTTCTTCTGTAATCTTTCTGCTTTCTTCATATCCTGTGATCTGAGAGTCTTGATGTAGTTGGCATCTTGTGTTTTCAAAAGTTTGATCTGACCGTTGCTTAATACCTCTGCGTCTCTTTCTGAGATCAGCACACCCCGCTCATCTGTCTTCTTATTGACCATAGCATGGTAGTATTCATCTGGGTTTCTGTCTAGAGTCTTCTTTTTCAATCCTTTTAGAACTGCTTCCTTAGCGTGATAGTTCTTAGCACGAAGCTGGTAGTCCTTCTTCTTTTCTAGCAACCCGTATTTCGAACGGTCACCCGGTTGAGAACGCTCCCTGTGCTGCTTCTTCTGGACATTGTGCACTAGCTTAGCCATCTTTATCGCACGATCTTGACTTCCTTATTGTCTCTGCCTTACAGAGTTTTCTACTGTGTGAGACAGAGTTTTTTATGGCGATGAGGTATCAGAAAAAAATTGCTTCCTGATTACATAAGTTATTTGTCAGACCTATGTTTTCCAGTTTTTTAGTGTGTTGACACAATTTTATGGAGGATCGCACTGTTTTAAGCAGCTTTTGATGTGGAAAAGGAGAGCCGTGAGAGCTGTCGTTGTGTGCTATTGTCTATTTTGGTATGCTTCTGAAGCAGGAGATATCTGACTTCAACCAAGAGTTTGGCTCGGATGTGAATCCAAATCTATACACGTCCGTATTCCTGTGTTTGTTGACCAATAGACATTTAGTCGTTACCAGCACTGATTTCAGAAGGACACAGGATGAGCTGAGAACAGTGTTGGATGTATACTGGAAAATAGGTGTTATGGTGGTAGAAGTGAGTAAGGAGTCCAATATCAGCGATCTGGCTACTGCTTTGGAGGATGGTGCTGTATTTATTTTACTAGGACTGGACCTGTTGGTCAATGAAGTACAAATTGAACTGCTTGCTTTAATACAGAAGGTAAACAAGAACAAAGAGCTATGGACTATCATTGCCGTGGTGAGCAATATGACAAAAATGACAAGATATTTAAAGGACGAGTTCTGGTTCCAGCAATCACATGATTATGACCCAAATTCAAGGTTTCTTGTACCCAGACAACTAAATGAACCAATAACTTTCAATAGGCTGAAGCTACACGAATTCATTCAACTCAGAACAAAAATTAATACCATCACTGTGGTACCGGAACTTAAGAGATATGCATATGACATAATAATCTTTGTCAGAACACACAGATGTGTTAATACTGGGATCTCACAAAAGCACTATGAAGAGCTGTTGCTACTGGGTAAAGCCTTATGTTTGGTTTTTGATCGGGAATATTTAATTCCAACTGTCCTAAAACTAGCAGCGAGAAAGTTGATTCCGTTGCACGTTGAGATTATTACTGCCGAGCACGAACCATCACTTCAGTGGGGGTCTGATCCAGTGCTAGTTGCTGAGCTTGTGAGAAGGAGTAGCGGAGTTACAGTAATTGAGGATGTCCTCCGTAAAGTATTTGTACCACTCTGAGTTTTCACTTCTGCTTTTTGGTAAACTAAGGTCATGATCCACATCAAAAAGGAATAAACTCCTCCTGTTATTTTGCACACAAGAAATGTTGCAATGCTAAATCCAAACCAAGCACCGAAGAACTGTCACTACTCTAACTCCATTTACAAAGCCATGCAGATGATTTAGAAGTCTAGCAAATTGCAACTCTGGTTTTCAATTTGCTTTCTGTTTTCTGCTGATACCCATTGATTCTTTTATACAGAATTAGATGCTTCTCATGTTAACATTTTGACAAATATAGCAATAATTTAGCTAAGCAATGCGAAAGTTTTAGGATATAATAATTTACAGCAGATAATGGGTCCGTGACTTAAGGACCCCCAGAAAAATTACACATTTTCCTGACTCATTAATAGGCATATCATTAAATATAGACGACGTATAGAGGACAGTATCATCTAGACAGATAAATTATCATTCTCGGTCACAGCTTAAAATCTTGATTTGTGATCAATAAAGAATCCAATTGATTCTGCTCGTTTAACTCGTTCAACAGTTTCCTATTATGTTTCAAGAAACTTTCCAGATTGGAAACACTTGATTTTCCCAAAGTCTTCAATATTTCGGAGTTCAACTCATCACTCAACTTATAAAGCTCATCCTTTTTGAGTAAGTACCCTAGTTCACTTTCGACAGGGTTTTCGTAAGCGATTAAACTAAAGATATCATTCAAAAACTCTTGGTATTTAACATCTGAGAACTTTGACCTCAAGAACTGACCAAACCCCATTGCTTCGTCTATCTTATCATTTTTTATCAATTGGATGAATTTGTTGCATTGTAATTTGAAATAAACAGCTTCGTTATTCTGTAAAACCTGTGGGAATTTCAGATTGGTCAATCCAATACTTGAATCAATATCACCATTCATCAAAAACTTTCTGATCTCCTGACGAATCCTTAGATTCTCTTCATCAAAATCTATAACTTCCTGTTCATTTTGTGCACTTTGTTCTTCCAGCACCTCTTGTCTAAATACTTTAGAAATATCAACATAGCCCAGATGCTCGAAATAGGCTCCTACTAATTTCTGAAGCAATCCCGGGATTTCTTTATCTGTGTACTTGTTATGCAGTTTTGATTCTGAATCACTGAAAGAATCCTCTTCATCAAAGCTCGTGGAGCTGAATATTTTTCTCTGTATTCTAAGTTTCTCCTGTGTTACATAACCATCAATATCAAATAAAAACTCACCAGAATAACCAAAATTTGTTGTAATAGAATTACCATTTCTCAACCCAACAATTGGTATTAAATCACTAGTAACATCGTGAAACGCAACTCCCAAATTTATCCCGTTCTTGGTGAAAAATATATGCTTTTTCGTAAAATTGACACAACAGCCAATGACATCTTCCAGACCAAAGCTTCGGCTATAGCTTCTTGTAACACTTGATTGATTAGCGACGATTTTGCCATCATTTCCATTGAACCCATAACTACCAGATTCCAAACCTGGCATTTTGTTAACAGTAGCAGACTCTGATGCATTGATGAATCCTATTGACACATCACAGGATCCCGTAATGTTACTGTTGGTAACTGATTGAATCTTGACTTCAAAATAGAAGACACCTGTTTTCAAAGAGATTGGTAAGTCAGCTCTTGTAACGTAATAGTCATAATTTTTGGAGCTTGATGAACTTGAGCCAAAATGGTGCGAGTCACTATTATCATCAACTTTCAAGTTAAGACCGTTTGATGACAGTTGGAATGTGTTATTGGAAGTGGGCAACCATCTCGTAGGCAACGGATATTTGAGTCCGTTGTTATTGTTTGAGCTTGTTAAACTCTGTAGTGACTTCGAGTCCTTTCTTGAACTTCTTCTGATTGGCAATGACCTGTTTGAAATCTGGTCTAAATCTTCATCTTCCCCATAATGATCATTCTCTTCATCGTCCTCGATCACATCTATATCCATTATATCATGTGAGTAATGAACACTAGTGAGATAGTCATCTTCGTTTGAATTTGAGTTTGAATTTGAGTCATTATTCAGGTTGAGATTGGCACCTGTGCCATCGGTATGGAACGATGCTGAGTTCGCTGTTCCTGTTCTGTTTAGCATCTCTACCAGTTCATTATCATAGCCTGCCTCGATATATCTGGACGGCATGTTCCCCATGAGACCCAACGCACTCAGTCTTGCTATCTTAGTATCCTGTTCCACACTGGCCACCAAACTTGACAGCTTCTGTTGGAGCTTCTCACCAAAGCTGGTCTTCAAGAGATAGCTTGGCACCCTAAGCTCCTCGTTAGACATTTGACGTGATCTGCTAATTTCAGTACTGTAAAAAGAGTTGTGAATGCACTGAACCAAGTTTTCGATATGATTCTCCTACTGTTTTCGAGTGGTTTTTGGTGTTGTCAACTGTTGATTTTCTATTTTTCTTCGCGATAAGAAAAGGACTGGAAACTGGAAACCGCGAAAAATTATGGGGGAAAACTTAAATAAAGATTCACAGTGGAAATAAATATTACATAATCAGCATCATGAGGAAGCTCAATTTGAAGGGTGGTTTATCCATTCAAATGATGCTTATTTAGCTGGTTTGGCTATCAGGATCAAATCATACGGAGTCTTTTATTACAACACACACTAATGACCCCTCAGCTGAATAGCAGTGACAATCTGTCTAACAAGCTCATCATGGTTATCGGTCTGTAGCTTGTAGAACTTTCGCAACAGTCCAGCATCGACACCGGCCTTAAAAGATTCTTCTGTGACTTCTACTTCATCCCCTTCCACTACACTGAGGTCATACTCTTCTTCTTCTGGAGTTGAACTAATTCTAACAAGAACCAAATCTTCACTGTCTTCTTGTATCCCAAACTTCTTCAAAGCATCCATAATGTTTTGTGTTGGCGACAGACTGAAGATGACCTCCGAGTGTAACGTTCTTGTTCTGATTCTATCATTTGTGAAGTCCAATAAAGTACGATATATAGCAGAGGTTAATTGTTCTATTGATATAATGATTTGCGAGTTGATGAATGCAAAATTGTACTGTTGGTTCCCTTCCAGTAGGTTTTTCTTTATAGTGGCCGCATTCTTCACCCTGTTGAATTTGTGTATGAATATTTTGAACTGGGGGAGCTGTGGTATCGTGAGAGTGATACGTTTATCAGACATGAGTGCTCTTTAACAGGGGAATTTGTGGGTTTCCAGTGTATTTAGTTCTTCTTCACTCATCACAAATCTCGAAAAAAGTTTACACACACAAAACGGTATAGCCACTATTAGAAGCACTGAGCCATACGTAGGACTTCAGCTTATTCAGGGTTCACTATACAATACAACCGGCATCATTGGCAAGGGTAGGTGGTCGGTCAATCAGCCCACACAGCTTGATTTCCATTCAGTATCTTCTGTCCGGAAGTGGTGGTCTCTGTCCAGGATTATAGACGTTGTTGTAAGTAGCAGCAGAAGTACCAGGAAACACGCTCGAGTTGTTAGGTCTTGGAGGCAATCTCGGTGAAACTGGCCTTGGAGGTAGCCTTGGAGATATAGGTCTTGGAGGCAGTGTTGGGGAAGCTGGAGCTAGTGCAGCTGGTCTGTGGTATGAGTTGTGGTTAGAATTATTGTTGGATTCATTTGGATCAACCTCCGTGTATGCTGGTGGTGGATCTGACGGAATGTCTTGCTGATCCGTATCTATATGAATCTGTGGTATTTGGATAGCTGGAGCAGGGGTGGAATCAGGTCTGGCTACCTCATCGACTTGCACGTTGTTTGTCTGGGTGAAGAAAGGATTGTTGGACATTATGTGTCAAGTGAACAGGCTTCTTTGGGTCCCCTTAAAGTTATCAGTTCACGATAGCAATTAACGGAAGTTTGCGGCAGTTTAAGCCAGTCTTTCCAGCAAATAGCAAGCAACTAAGAAACACACAAGTATAAACTGTATGTTTCCGTACTCTCTTAAATGATCCAAATCAAAACTAACTTCTCCTAAATTCTTGGAGTCAATCAATGCCTCAGAAATAGTGTCGCAACCAGTTCTGGTGATAAAGAGCCAAATCCGGTAACGAATATTAAGAATAATTGGAATGGTGGAAGAATGAAATCCAGCTCAGCTCAATTTCCACAACAAACAACGACCTCCCACTAAAGATATCAAAACACATCTTTTAAATTGCACTCTTAAGCGTTCCTCCTGACACAGCCAAATCTGGAGTCTGATTATATAATCACAACGGTTGTGCTAAGTCTTATTCGCGAAAAATAGCTGAAAATTTTGACCTCAACGAGCCAAAAAGAAGAAAACACCATCGACAAGTCGGAAGACAGAAGACACACGGGCTGCTGTTTTCCTTAATTGTTCCCTTACACCATGCTCAGATCAACAGTCAAGACACAAGTATCTCGCATAGCCAGACAGTCCCCTGTTCTGCAGTTCATCCGTGGTAAACGTACTGGCAGATCAGTCTCTGTCTCAAATGCTACCCAAAGAATTATATCACAATTATCTGTCATTTCTCAAAGAAAGAAGGCACCAAGAATGTTGAAGCTGAGTAATGAAGACCTTGTAAGACATGATACCATTCAGAGAGCCTGGGTTGTGGTGCAGAAGGAAAAAAGAACCCAACACCAGCAACAACTAGCTAAACAATATGAGGCCATCCAGAATGCTTTGGCCGACCTACAGTCGGTTCAACCAGAACTATATAACACTGCTAATAAGAAAGAAAAAGGTAAGAGATTCCCACTAGATGCCAGAATCCCTGTTGACTACCCTCCAAACAAATTGTGGAATTACGACTTTACCCCAAAAGAAGAGAAATAGATGAATGATGTTAAAGAGTATAGGTATGCTCTTATTTGTATATAGTTGCCAGAATAGATGGCGATGAAAATAGTCTTGAATACTACATGTAATCGATAAGTTGAAATGAATGTTTTCAGATATACAAAAAAAAAAAAAAGGAAGCCAAAAGAAACAATAAAAAGAAAGCAAGTATTAAATTTTTTGGAAATAAGTGTTATAAAATGAAGGTAAAGGCTTTGAAATTCGATTACCACAATCTTTGCCATAAATTCTTGATGGCACCTTTTCTTTCAATGTTTGGCAATAAAACCCATGCTATAATGACACAGGAATAACAAGCTAGAAAGATTGGATGCAAAACGTAAGTCCCATAAAACTGGGAAGTCATACCAACAGCAAATGGAACGGCACTACCCCCAGAACTACCAAACGCAGATGCCAATGTTAAGGAGCAGAACTTGATCTTTCTTGGTAGGATTCGAGTGACCAATGAGATCATCATTGGATATAATGGACCAATGCATAGACCTATTAAACTTGCAAATACACCAGACACTGCAGTGTTCGGAATGTTCCATGACAAGATATCCATTCCTATGATAAGAAAAGATAACACCAAGATAGATCTTCTGACACCAAATTTAGTAGCCAATAGATGTGTGAACGCAAATCTACCCACAGTGACACCACCCCAGAAACCTGACGAGACATATCCCACCGTCTCTTCATTTCCGCCTCTATAATCTAGCAGGAAAGTGACAACCCATCCACCCATTGAAACCTCGGCACCTTGGTAGAAGAAAACCCAAGCACAGACTAACCAAGATCTATAATCCTTCATGGCAGCCTTGAAATTATGTTTATCTTCCCGTAATGCTTGTTCAGGTTTGTTAGCTGATTCAGAATGATTCAAATAGTCTAGTTCAACATCTTGAGCTTCGGTAGTTGCTGGTGGTGTTTCTATATCTTGATCCTGGACACCATTATCAACAAACTCCCATTTCTTTAGGTCCTCATCACATCCATTGAAAGCCCAATAGCTGAAAAACGTGTTGGCCAGAGCAAATGACAATGGGATGAAATAGTAATAAGACCATTTGACACCACCTTTATTGACCATCACGGTCCCAATCAAAGGAGACAAAAACCCACCAAAACCATACGTTCCATGGAATATTCCCAGGTATTTGGATGGATTCTTCAACTTTGATAAGAAAATATTATACTGACTGAGACCTATACCTCCACCCAGGCCAGCAAAGAAGAAGGCAATGCAAATAACAGGGAACACTGTTCCTGAGGAAACTATAGCAAAATGTAATCCAAAGAAGAAACAACTCAATACTGAAGTCTTCTGAGCTCCTAGTAGATTATCAAGATGATGACCAGTGAATGCTATGACTATGTAACCAATAGCATTACCCAGCCATATAAGTGAGACAACACCATAAGAAACGTTATAATAGCTCTCGATTTTTGGAAGAATGGCACCTAGCACACCATCATTCATGCCTACTGTAAGACACCAGAAACAGCATGAGATGACTCTGTACAGATTCATAGGAGGATTGTTGATGCTCATCACGTTATCATCACGTGGATCAGTCTCTGGTGGCAATCTCTGTGATTCCAGACTGTCCTTTCTTAAGAGTCTACTGAAGGATTTAGTGGTGTCGTTCTTGGTGAGTTTTGGGCGTTGTTGATCAGGCATGTCTTTTGTAGCTGAACCCAAAGAGCTCTCAAACATTTGTTGGGACAGTTCGATGCCTGGTGTGGTAGGCAATGATCCAGGGATTGGAGGAGGGAATGCCCGTGGGAGGTCTTTGAAAGTGAGTCCAGATCGATTGGTAGTGACTGATGATCTTCTTCTCTGAACGGTTGAATGAGCAGTATTGAGTTGGTCATCGTGCTGGTTCTGTGGTGTTTCGTTCTCCAATTCCTGTAGCCGTTGGTTGAGCTCGTGTGGGAGCTCCTCATCGAGCATTGAGGACTCTGGCACAGTCTTCATCGTGTGGTGTTAGTGGGTACGTTAGATCTATGGGGAGTTCTATAGGGATGAAATATCTAATGTGTTTAAATAGATGTAGAAAAAGGTCTATGTGATAATTTTAGAAATCAGGAGAAACTTTTTCTTAATCAAACTCCACTGCTGATCTGCGTCTTGAAACAGTCAAATGCAGCGTTTAGTCTATTTTGACTTAGAAAGACAGCTGATCTAAGAGCTTAAGGCCCAACTTCCTGCTGGGCGTGGCCCTTTTGGCGCTCCTCGCACCAATTTTCGTCGACTTCTAAAGGGTTACCCGGTGTTTAATTAATGCTATGTATTGTCTTATGTACTGTACTATCTGATGATCCACTGGTAAGCAGCCGGTGATTGGCCAATTGTTCGCAGCTAAGCAACAGCACTCAGACTTTGAAGAGCTCACTGAGTTCATTATGCTCCAGTAGCACCCGTTCATAATCGGGCAACAACACATCTCTGCCGACAGCTTGTTCTAACAACCTGATACAGACCTCAATCTTGTGTTCAATCTCATCTGTTTTCTTTTCCTTCTTGTAGCTCATGATAATCATTGCTAGGATATCGAATCTATGGTTCTGTAACGCCATCCATGCATTGAGCTCTAGTTTGATCAAACAATCTAGCGAAGTCTCAAATAATGAAGCATTTAAATCAAGAAAGGGATCAGACAAGATTGTTCCTAAATGGTATACCAACCTTGGAAGTGTTTTCAGCACGTTTACTTTCAGTTCATCGATAATGATACTCATCTGCTCCATTAGCACCGTCAATATCTCGAAATTGTCCCTGACTGAATTGAATGTGAAGAAAATGCCACTGTTCATAAGCTCCAATAAATTCTTTTCGTATTCTGGTTTAGGATTCACTTTGAACAATTTCATCAATGTGGGATATGTTTCGCTGAGGATCATCTTGGACTGCAAAGTAGGAGTAAGATTAGGTAAGTATGACAACAACGGATATATAGCATCGTAAAAGATCTTATCAAGCCCAGTATTCTTGAAGAATTCTGGCTCAACAACATCCATCAATGTATTGACTATTTTAACACCAGCAAGCTTGATAGGGCCTTCATGATCATCAAGTATATTCAATACACTAGGTGATATCACCCACCAATTATCTCTTATCTGTTTCTGGTTCAACTTGGTAATTAGAGTGTATAACCTTGAAACAGATCTAACATGATTCATTTTCCAATCATTTCTCGAGTTCTGCTCAGCGATGGAAGTTCTAGCTCTAAAAGTAAGTGTATTATATGACTTGATATACCCAGCTTTGGTGATTTTAGTGCTATTTGTGATCTGTCTGAAGTCCTCGTGTATTGACTGTATCAACTCATGAAGTGTGTCTTCTCTGGGCGTGATTGTTGAAATGATGTGTACAGCTTCTTCGACTATTATTTCATCTACCCATGGCGTATTGGGCAGAACGAACGTACTGAGTGGAATAAACAGTTCCTCCAAATGTGATGAGTCTCTTGTTAACACATGCTTCAGCAAAATTAGGAGATACTTCACTTTCGTCTTGTACTTGTTCTGTGCTTTATATTGGGGCTTTGTCTTTGTATAGTCATCCACCCACCAAATCCACTCCAAGGCTGGTATCTCCAGCTGTTTGATGATCTCTTTATTCAGTTGATCAACTTGGTCTTGATCCAATTGATTCTGCCCTTGACTGGGTTGATCAAATCTGGAAATTATACTTATAATGCTAAACTCATCTTTCAACTGTACCAGTGAGCTAAAAGGCATCTCGCTCGATTCTTGTGCTATTTGTTGCATCTTTTTTGGAGGTAGTAGTTCAACCAGAGTGTTCTCACCTATTTCGGACCTCAGGATGGATTCCTCAATCATTGAGCTCTTCCTGTATAAAAAAACCAATTATATTCTATGATTCTATACACTTTTTGATTTATTTTCTTCCGGGTCGCAAATAAAACCGACTTCTCTACAGAAACGAGCACACAATGGATTCTGCATTGAATTCCATAAACTACGTTCATTTCAAAACACAATGAAGATCCTTTTTCTGGACGCGAGTCCCACGCTCTGTGCACAGTGGCAGCTCCAAATTGCCAACTTCTTGAGGTCTGAGAACACCCAACTCTCCTTCCTAAACAAACATGTCACAATGGAGGTGCGACAGACGTACCTAAGCAGTCTGTGTTTACCACCTCCACCACACGAGGGAAGAACTATCGTGGTGTCCCCAGGCAACTCATTGGGTTTCTTGGGTGGTGGGATTGATCGGGCCATCGGTGAGCTGTTCAGTTCCTCTCAGAGCATCACAGATACAGAACTCAAGATAAAGAAGTATCTGAGAAACGGATACTCTGCACCAAAATCACCCAGATTAATTGAATTCGCTCACAATGAGATCAAAGACACTGCTGCTTGGCAAAACCTACGTGCTAATTGCATACTACATATTCCGACAATGAGAACACCAAGAAGGTTGCACTTCTCTGTGCTGGAAGCTTATAGATTTGTGTTTGATCTCACATGGAACATACTGGAGACAATAGTCATTGAGGATGGGTTTCAAGTTGAGAGCATTATAATACCGGGGCTCGCTACTGGGTATGGTGGAATCAGAGATGATATAGCTGCTAAGTCAATGGTTGCTGCCGTGTCCATTTTCTGCAATGATAGATACGACGATACCGAGAAGTCCTTCTTGGTTTTGAGATTTCTTCAAGAAGACCCAATTATGTACTTAGAAGAAGGTCAGATTGCTCAGAAATTTGATTTGGAGAAGGATGAACTTAACGAACTGTTCAGGAGATAGAAAAAGTCATACAAACCTTATATATGCGTGCATATTTCATTCCTGCTATAAATTCCATAGATTTATCTGTTTCCCCTACTTAGTAGTTCTTCTAAAGATAGCTCTTCAAGATCATCCTCTTCATCAACAATCTCTTCCATAGCTGAACGTTTCTTTCTAGGTTTAGAAGATTTATCAACCAATGGGCCAAGGTCCAACAACTCTTTCAACTGATCGAAATGCCCCTTAACCTCAGCCAAAAGAATAGGATCAGGGTATGTGTCTTTCTTAAGATGATCATTCAGCTCAGGCATTACTTCTTTAGATCGCAATACCGCATTTTTCAAAAACTGATTGGCACGGTGAACTGCTGGTGATAGCTTCACAAGAGAATCATGATTTCCTCTCGATCCAGGAACCGGTAATAATGAAGAACTTATGAACGGGTTAAATATTCTTTTATGTCCATCGAAATCAGTTTCAGGCCCACTAAACTTATCGAAATCGAAATCTTGGACAAGTTTATCCATAACATCTTCGATTTCTTCTGACGGTAACAACTTATTGTCTGAAGATAACATTCTCCCAGAGGTTGTTTTGACAGTGGTTAAATCAGGGAAGTTTGCAAACTTCTCATCCTCACTGAAAGGTAATCGTGTCAAAATTAGAGCTCTCGTGTCCTGCAGATCCTCATCATCTGCTTTTCTTTTATTAGACAGAGTCACACCTTTTGATTTGTTAATATATACAGGAATCAGAACAACCATCTGTACTTCCGCATCAGGTTTTGGGACAAATCTTGCGATAGCAAAAGATTCCAGTTCGGTAAGACTATCAACAAAAGCTGCAAGGTTTTTTTGGTGTGAGATACTCATCTTTGAACCAAGCACTAATATAGCCTCTGAAGTTAGATAAGCCCTCGGTAAGAGCTTTGAGTCTACAATACCCCGGACATCCAAACCTGGGATTGTCTTGTAGGTTCTTTGCTTATCCAAAACCTCATTTAGTACAACAGTAGATTTCCCATATTTGTATCCTTTAACCAACAATGTCTTGTCTACTAGTTCAGGTTCATATAGTTGTTTCGAAAGCTCAAAGTCATCTGCAATATTTAATTCATTGATGTTTGTTTCCGTCTCCCTATAATTGTGAATCTCATAATCTGTAGAAATTTTTATAGGAACAGGCTGCTCATTCAATGGATTGATCCCAAATAAGCTTCTAGATGGTGGAGCAACCGATTTAACAGCAGGATACCCTTCAATATTGAAGCAAACACAACTTTGATCGAGATTGAACAATTCTTGGTAATCTAAAGATCCATTAGAAGTACCTTTCTTCGAATTAGAATCTTCCTGCTGTAAGCGTGCGCTTTCATCCAATAGATTAGCACCAATTCTTAACTGTACCTCAAATAACCTTACTGGTCTAACAGCTTTTGGCGCAGGATAATTGATTAACTCTGCCACCTGTGATCCTGTTATGATGGTACTCTCCGGCACATTATTGATCAACGACTTCCACATTTCAATCACTTGGTGTTGTGTGTCGCTCAGTGTTTCAGAATCAAAATCTACCCCAATGAGAACCAGTCTTACCTCCAGTGAAAGACACATAGAAACCACCCCTTGAAGCATGTCATCTCCCAACTCAGGGACTTCAGTAGAGTTTGTAACAATAACAATATTCTTTTTGAACTTTCTTTTACCAACATACTCTTTCAAGTCAGTCAAACTAACCAAAATAGCTCTCACGACTCCATCGCTATCCAGCAAATCATGGTCTACTGGTTTTAACTCTTTGTATAAGTTCAAGTCACCAATAAAAGGCTGTTTGATTGAATGGATCAAAGTAACATTCTGGACATTGTGCGTGTTGTCAGTTTCCGCTGAATTGAAAGTGTACAGAGAGACAACATCCGTTTTTCTTTCCTTTAGGACTTTGTTCGCAACGACATCCTTGACATATTCCAAACCTGTCTCGAGGTCATTTTTATCTCTGTTGTTGGAAGGTTTGGACATGTGAACTCCAACATCAACAATGAATTGCGTGACCTTCAAAGATTATTTTGTTAGTGGATATGCTTGTAATTATATGATCATCACATACTTCTTTATCAGCCATTTTTTAAGAGGAGACTGCTAAAGTTACTGCCAAAATGCTTTATGAAAGTGAATTTGTTATTTTTTCTGGATACCCTCTATCTCTCTCACAAAAGAACAATGAATACGCCTGGCTAGCTTACGCCTGTCGTTTGAGAATTAACTGGATTTAACTGGGGTCCATGTTGTAATTTCGCGAATACAACAAGTTCGAGACAGAGCCTTGTCTGTGATATTTCGATTTTCTGTCATTCTCATGATATGGAACTCCACCATTTAAAGACCACCACTTCCTCTGTTAGGTCCAAGGTTTGATATGCTTGGTCCCAGATGATTTGTTCGTTATTATTGAGTTTCATTCTTTGTTCTATATCTTTTGTGACGTTATTCTTGTCTATATCTATATCTAGTCTCGCGTTTTTAGCGTTGCAAAAAGGTTAGATTGATAGTGTTTATTGTCTCGTCAACTTTTGGAGAAAATGACCAATAGGGGATGTGTTTTGTGTTGTCGTGGATATGTATGACTCTCTGTTCAACAGCAGGATGTGTACTGTATAAACGGTCTCCTCAGGAGTAGCGTCTGTCTGACCCGTACTTTTGAGAGACTGAAGTTTGAGCGACCACCAAGACATTTCCATTGAAGGAAAAGCTAACCCTTTTCAGTAGATCTGCTTCTTTACAACAAAGGGTAATGTGAGTCGCTTACAATTTGCGGTCAAGGTAACAACAATTCATTCAAGTTATACTGTACTGTGATTAATGAATAGTTTCAGGGTGAAACAAAAGTTGTGACTTTTTATCTCTATAGATACATAATCACAACAATTTACCAACGACTGTAAGAAGAAAAGTAAACATCTGCTCAGAACATAGAAACGTTTACTTCCATCTCCAAGTCTTTATTCAAATAGTACAAATCGCTGCACCGCCAGATAACGACCAGTCAGATGCATTTTTGAACGTAGCCAGGGCTCTCCCGTCTGTATTTGGTAGATATAACAATAGGAACAATTCTTTATAACCGAGAAGTGTTCCAACCAAACATCGATCACTTGCACTTGATTAGGTTTGGTCCAAGTCCTCGTAAATTTTCCCACGGGATTATCTTCTTTGTATGGTATATTCTATACGGGTTGTGCTTGGCTACTGTAAGAATTTTTACGAGGATGGAACAGTAAAATTGGGCTAACAAGTACCCGCCCTGCCTGGGCCAGTAGGAAGAGCTCACTAGGCGGGTTACGGGTGGGACTGGGAGCTGTGCGCTGTGCGCTACACAGTACATTTATACCATTGGCTCCACTTGCCGAGCGGCTCAATGTGGGAGACACGTTATAGAGAAGATAAAGTGCGTCTGGTGCAGGTTTTGCTGGTGACAGCCCCTGAGAAATGGGTCAGAAGCTAAATGGCTATGTGATCTCTAGCTTTCTCTTTCGCAGTAGGGCTTTAACTCGAACAATCGGTAAATGGTGGGGTGCTTTATAACCTCAAACTTAACTTTGGTGATGCTGGCTAGCTTGAAGCCGCTAGCCACCACTAGGAGGGAGGCGAACTTTGGGAGACCACTTCTAAATACCGAGTCACCTGTTCTTATTGTCAGCCTTTGGAAGCATATAGAATAATAGGCGAAGACTACAGGTATTCGCCGCCGTAATAAAATGCTCTCAACAAACAATAGTCTTCATGGCTAAATGAATTAAACTTTAGATAAATTACTCCCGTTATTTGCAAACTAGTACAATGTTAGTTAACACTGAGACGGTCCACGCAGATAGACACCTCCCACTGTAAATTTTAATCATAATAAAGCTTGCACAACTTGTCAAAATGGCTCGTGAATTTACTACACAGGTTGTTAATTCTATCTCCTGACACCGAGCTGAGTGCATAGTCGTATCTGCAAAGTAGAAGTAACCTGATCCGAAAAGAAAAGCGAGACAGGAGATTATACTAGGGTATCCTAATTTGACCTGCTCCCATGTAACAGATCGTTCGCTCAAGACAATAATTGTACTTTTCTGTCGTTGATGTATGTGTGACTGTAGTCCAATCTACTTTCAAGCGTCCCTTGAAGTAACTTCGCTCCGCCTAAACTAGCCATACATAATTGAAATAAATAGACCAAGCAAATACAACGCAACGTTAGCGATGATTTGTTGTAGCGAAAGTCATTCACTTTTCAGATGGGCCCTTGTTTTTACCTTCCTCCTATTTTTCTGCCATCTCAGTGCGGTCCATGTGTCTGTGTATTGTTTTACTGTAGTTTCTGGTGGTATATGGAAACAGCATAACGAGATTGAGATGCCTTCCCCCTTTTGCCTCCCCCATCCCGGAGATACAAAACTGTACGACTTCAGATTACGTCTCTTTTCACCAGTTCCAGTCCACTAAGACCAGAGGATCTCAAGGGCTTTGCACTCTTCATGCCTCAAGTGGCTCCCGTAAGTTGTGAAGTGGAGCCGTTCCGCATATTACCAAGATTGTTGGGGTAAATTTGTGCGTTTTTAGGCTTTCAATCAGGAGAATGTACTGCGTTGATCTACGCAAGTCAGCGTAAAGTAAATACGCGGGCGGGTGCATTCTTTAAGCCCATCTCGTCCATTTCGGGCAGCGGCCGTAACCCAGTACAGTTCCCAGTGAATTTGGCAGCTTTCTGAGATTTTGATTTTCAGGAACAAAAGAAATTTAAAGTGAAGACTGTTATGAACAACTTTCTTAAGAGTTTCGAAATAGCCACCGGAAACAACCCATCGCATCTTCTGGTACTCTGTTATCGCCCTCACTTGGCCCTTCGCCGTTCAACAGTCCTTGGAAGAGACCTCTGGTTTGCCTTGCTTGTCTGGTTCTCTGTGCGCTTTTCTGCTTTGATTGCTAGAACAATAGACAAACAGGAACTCCATCTTCACTATTGAGAGATCGCTGTTTGGAGTGTTTGGCTAAAGCATCACTTGTCTTTGCTGTTCAAGAGATCATTTTTGTTGTTCTATTATCTTCGGTTAATCTTGGTTAATCCTCGTGCTTCTGTTCCATCTTCTGGATCATCTGTGTTTTATTTGAAATCATCACAACAGAAACAGGAAAAAGGATCAAGAACTACCCATACGTTCCACTCTTATCAGCTAACAGAACAACTCACAGGCATTTGCTCAATATCTTGTGACACTTTTTGTCATATTTACACCGATATTGTCTCCTCAAAATGGTTTCAAAAAGACCTGACTATCAACAAATTAGTCAGCCTCAAGAAACCTTTCAGCCTTTGTCTCAGGTTAGCCATATGTCTCAGTATCCTCAATCACAGCATTGGACACATAGTGTTCATCCTCCTCCCGCTTCTGCTGCTGCTTCCCAGCCCATCATTGTTCTACCTTTAATGCACCACCAAGTAACAACAGCACCAGGTTGGAGTGGACAACAACGACCGCAGCAGCAGCAACAACAACAACAACAGCAATATGATCCTTCAAGGCAGTCACAGTTGATTTACAATCAACCTGGTCCATATGCTTATAGTGTACCGCCACCTCAGATACAGTCAGAGCCTATGCCCTATGCAACTTCTCCTTTCCACTATCAGCACCATCAAAATACATCTTCCTCTTCAGAAGCACTCCCTTACGCTTCTAATGTTGTTTCTGAACAATCTGTGGCAGAACAGTCATCAACATCCACCAATACCCCAGCCCACTTTGTGAGAAATCCACTTCCGCCATATGCTATTGCCACCATGAATAGTACACAATCAAAACGCCAAAAGGCTGAGGGCAGTTCGAATAGAAGAGGCTTTAGAAATTCCAGAAGAAGACACAGAAACTCTCATTTGGGTTGTGCAACCTGCAAATCGCGTCGTATCAAATGTGATGAACAACTTCCTGAATGCAGAAACTGTATTAGGGCAAGACTAAGATGTGCCTATTTGGCACTAGATGAAACCGCAAGAGATGCTCTGAGAATCGCCCAAGAAGCCCATGCTGTTAGGATTCATTCACTTAACAACCAATCCAATGAGCATGAGAGTAAGGCCGTTTACTATTATCCTTATAATTCTGAGGGTCTTCCTACAAAGATATTGGCCAATCCTCTACCTCTTTATCCACCGGCAAATGTTCAGCCATTGAGGATTAATTTACAACAACCATTATTCACACCATATAACCATAACCATCTGCAACAACCTCCAGCTCAGAGCTCTGGACTTCAACATCAACAGCAGTACACTCCGTATCGCACACAGTCGGTACCAGATCATCAACATCACAGTGTTTTAAATCAGCCACTTCATCCAGAAATACAAACAGAGAGTCATATGACTTCACATACACAGTCCTCGCCATCTCATGAAGGCTCTAGATCCCCAGCAACAGTCAAAAGCGAAACACCTGCTTCAACTATACCAGATTCTAAAGGTCCTAGATTCGCCATCGATTCAAACAGCTATGCCACTCTTTCAGCACTTCTCAAAGACCACAAAGATGTACCAAATGGTCTTGATGACCTTGCTAAGCTGGACGGTGAGTATGTAGAGATTGTGCTTGATCCAAACTGTACAAGACATCTTAACAAGAATTGGCCTCCATTCGACCTAACTCTCTTGACCCCTTTCCAATCTGGGTTCGAAAAGGAGTTTCTTTACAAGGAGTATGATATGTATCATGTTGGACAGATGAGAGAGGCTAAAAATAACATCGTGCTTTTCAAATCTCTTTTATCAAATGGTGCTGCGCTATTATCACAGTTCTCTGAGAATGAAGAAGTTAGAGAGGTTGCTACTAGACATTTAAACAGGGATTTTGAGATTTGTTTAAGGTTTTTGAATAAGTTTAGGATCCAATTCACCCAGGATACTGAGAATATTGCTAGTTTCTATGAAAATGTCACATTGTGCTTCTCCAAGTTTCAAATTTATCAGACTGCTATGCCAACAACGATCTACTGCTCGAACACAATGAAGGATAATGCTGAAGTCACAAACAGATTCTTTGAGTTTGTCATTAATTATTTAAACAATGAGTTTCAAGTTTTTTTGAACGAAGAGGTTCGAAATAAGTATAAAGGAAACCAATATTTTGAAAGAGCGAATTTATTCAATGACTATATGCATGTTTTCATAGTTTATTACGTCCAGTGCATCAAATCTTATCATACCTCCCCATATAACACTACTTTCATGTCTGAGCTACTGCAAAATTTCATATCATTGAAAGAGCTAATCTATGAAAAATTGTCCGAAGATGACCGAAAAGATTATGATCACTTGGAAACATTCTTAACTGCAAATGTTGACTATTGGGCTGCGGTTGAAGAAAACCCATCAGGTACAAACAGATTGCAGGTAATTTTCTATACATTGAAGAAGTTCTTGTCAATTCTTCCTGGAGAGAGTTACGTTCTGCGCAAAGAATATTCTTTTGAGTCACTTCTTTTGGAGGCTTATTATAATGCTACTACTGATGCATTGAAATTAATTTATCCAGAGGTTAGATTTTTCTTTGTCTTTTCATTCAATGGTAGGGATGGTACAAGAGCATCTAGCTTTTTCAGTGAGTTGTTAAAATCAGACAGGTTGACCGATGAACAGAAAAAACTTTTTGAATATCCAACTAGAATAATCAACTTTTGCAAAGAAAGAACTTTCTTATATTCACAACTATTGAGTGATATTTCTGCTTTCCCAGCAAAGATCGTTCTTGACGAGTCAAATAAGCAGATCTTGCGAAACTTGGTTAATGAAGATCAGGTTGAATCTTTTGAATTTGATGTTCCTAAAAGTGCCTATCCTCATATCGATCAAAGTTCTAGTTTCTACAATAGTGAAACCAACTCAATTGTCATTCCTTCTGTCTCAGCTACAAAGACATTTAGTAATTTTGCAATGTCACAAAACAAAAGGGCTGAAAAATTGAAAGAGTCTATCGAAACTGATCTAACCGAGATCGATCAAAAGCTAATCAACATATTCTTCCAGAGTACTAGAGAGAACCAAGAATTCTCTCAAACTGGATAAGGGAGAAATGGGACATTTTGAATAAGGATCTCTACAACATTTATGAATTTATGACTTCCTTCAATTTAACATAGTTTTGTAGATTCTCTTAGCATCTTTCAAAGACCCTATAAAGTCCAGGTAAATTGGCCACCTCAACAACGTCCTTCTCTAGGCTTTTTGGAACAAGAAACGTCTGCTTGACATTGGGTATTAGGATGTTTTCCATTACTTGATTCAATCTTTCATGTTTTGCTTCAAGTATCTGTTTCTCAGGATCATCATCCTGTAATGAATCACTGTAGTCAATTGCTTCAGGAATATATAATAAGGCAATTTGTCGCATAATTCCTTGCAAGCATTCTTTCTCTTGATTCCAATCGACCTTTGTTCCAAGTCTATAGAGAAACATAGGGAGCTTGGATAATGGTGGGATATAGTTCTTAATTAAAAGGGGCAGTCCTTTCAAGACAGGGGCCTCTTCAGTCATTTCAATATTAATGTTGAAGTATTCAGATAACATTTCACTTGATGATGTTAAAGTTTCAACAATTTCATCAATGGTTTTATTTGGATTGAAATCTTCCAGGTCATATATTTCTCTCAAAAGACTCCGTATGTCCAACAATTCGTTTTTGTTCGCCTCGAGCGATATGTTTCCATAATTACTAAATTCTTTCAGCGCCACTTGATAAAAGAACTCATTCAATATGCTAGCAAAGTCTACCAATAACAACTTGACGTCAAATTGAACAGCAATGAGCCTTCTCTTTACATCTACTATCCCAATATAAAGCAATTTGGAAAACATATCGGTCAACTTAGTGCTTGCATTAGCATTAACTTCCTCTCTTAATTCAATGATACTTTGAAGGTTCACATCCACCCTTTCTTTGAAATTGTACTCATATGAAGGTTGTTCAATCAGGGTAGTTCCATCGCTATAGTCTTCCAGTTGACTTGAATCCGTGACAGTTTTCAGCTGGCTTGAATCATGAGATCTCTTTGACTGGCTTTGGCTTATATAGGATGTTAACTTGGTCTGACTTGCATCAGTTCTAACCAGGTTATAATCCAATCTTGTTTTCCTTTGTGGGACAGTAGATTGAAAGGAGTTATGGTCTTCAATCTTTTGTTTAGAGATTGATGGTAGAAGTGATTGGGTACTAAAGCTTCTGGAAGAATCAATCTTACTGAACTCTGCAGTGATGGCAATACATATTGCATCAACAATCTCATCTTCGTGAAGAAATCTAACCTCCCTTTTCGTTGGATGGACATTAACATCCAAATTGTTTGGGTTGATCTTTAAACTTAGATAAATAAACGGCTTATGGCCCTTTGGTAAGAAATGGTTTATGGCAGATAGTATGGCTCTCTTTAGTGCATCATTACTCACCAATCTATTGTTGATGAAGAATATCGGTTGTATTGATTTCTTATTGTTATAGTTTGGGTTTGTGATTTGTCCAGAAGCACTTATTAGTCCGTACTTGTCTATTCCGGGTATCTCAATTGAGACTAACTCGTTAGCAATGGAACTATCGTAAACTGTTCGTATTCTTTCTTTTATGCTCAAGGTTGACCTTGTGCTTAACGCATAATGAGAATCACCAAATTTCTTACACGAGAACCCAACACCAGCAGTATGAATAGAGTACCTGCCAATTACGTCTAAGATTTTCGAGAACTCATCACTATTCGACTTGAGAGCCTTCAATCTTGATGGCACATTATAAAAGAAATCTTCAACTGTTATTTGTGTTCCCTGTTTCCCTGCGACAGGTTTTGGATCCTTGGTTTCGTTCGGTTTTGAAGGTATTAACTCCCCATCAGAGTAGAAAGCCTTCCAGGCACACTCCCCATCTTTAGTCTTCGTGGTAACAGAAACGTGAGCAATATGTGAAATACTAGCTAATGCTTCTCCTCGAAACCCATATGTCTCCAAACTATGAAGGTCTTCGAAGTTGCGTAGTTTAGAGGTTGTGAATCTATGGCACAATATAGGTAGGTCGCCCTTCTCAATTCCAGAACCATTGTCGGTGATCTGTAACAGCTTCACACCGCCGTCCTTCACCAGCACGTCGATATTGGTTGATCCAGCATCGATCGAGTTCTCCAGCATCTCCTTCAGCGCGTTTGCCGGCGCGATAATGATCTCGCCGGCTGCGATTCTGTTGACGACCGACTTGTCCAACTGCTGTATTTTGCCCATTTGCCAATGATTTCTGGTGAGTCGCCAGTCTTCTGGCGCGACAGTTCGTTGGCCATTCAACCGCTTTGAAAGTGCTACAGATCCAGTCTCTTTTA
Organism: Wickerhamomyces quercuum; assembly: GCA_030556525.1. Classification (NCBI taxonomy): domain Eukaryota; kingdom Fungi; phylum Ascomycota; class Saccharomycetes; order Phaffomycetales; family Wickerhamomycetaceae; genus Wickerhamomyces; species Wickerhamomyces quercuum. The sequence goes on from JAKTUE010000004.1 coordinate 44,946, forward strand.
ATTGATGGGTTTCGCGAATTATTTAGATTTATTTGATGATGAATAAAGAATAGTGACGCGTCGTGAAAACAAAACATCAAGAGAAAAGACCACCACAATATTTCAAGCAATATAAGAATGGTGGACGTTGCTAATGGCAAGCACTCCACGGAGGACGAGTTACAATATGGAAGTGGCTCCAAAAGAGTGAGATACGAGAGCAGTCCGCAATACCAAGATATAGAAGACGACGATGATGATGATAGTAGTGAAGAGGACAACGCGAATGATGGTAGTGAAGATGATGATAGTGAGGATGATGATGAAAATGACGATGATGAAGATGAAGAAGAGGGTGAGGATCAGTCAGAAGATACAGCAGAAAAGGAACGACAAATTCTGAGCAAAGCTCGTCTGTTAAGTACAGAACTGAGGAACAATCGTGTGAAGGCTGCTCGTGAAGGTGGGTTAAAAGAGGCAATTGAACATTTGAAACAGGTGAACAAGAACTATGAAGATGCTCAAAAGCACAGGGTTGAGAGTAAAACAATTGAAGTGTACGATTCACGTAATTTGCTGGGAAGTTCAGATTTGGTTGATATTGCTGTTAGAAACATCAAATTAGGTGCTACTGGGAAAGCACTGAAACAAGATGACTTCACAAGAAGATTGAAAACCTATCTTTTAGGAGACTACATTAGGCTCAACCAAGATAGTGATGATATTGAAGAATACGTTAACCAAAAGCATGAATTTAAAGTCTTCAACTGGTTCTCACTGGGCACTTTTTTATATTCAAGAGGTTCGAGAGCAATAACGACTGACCATTTATTGGGTCCTTTAGAGATAGAGAAGAAGGTGAGGGTAGTCAAACCAAGACTTAAACGAACTAATAATGCTAAATTGACAACTGCAGAAACAGTTTCCTCCGAAGATATCAACCAACAATCTATCAATCAAACGCCTAATGCTGTTTTACAATGTTACAGAGTTTTCCGTGAAAAGAGTCATAGTGGACCAATAAATATTTTCAAATTCTTTATTAATCCACACTCTTTTTCCCAATCTATTGAAAACATGTTCTACACGAGTTTCTTGATCAAAGATGGTAAGATACAATTAGGTGAAGATGAGGATGGATATCCAGTGATTTCCGATGCTCCTCCACTATCAACAGATCCAAAAGTTCGTGAAAGAGAAATCAAAAAGAGATCTGATAAAGTACTAAATCATATAATATTTGAGTTGGAATATGATAGTTGGAAAAACCTGATCCAAAAATTTGACATTACAGAATCCTTCTTACCACATAGAGAGGAGCCTGAACTCTAGAGGTCTATAATCATACCTTATGTTTATATACATGATTTTTATGTGGATTTTGCGCCCTTAATCCATCCTGGAACATTTTCTATATCTGATAATGGCCACTTGCTTATAGGACAAACACTCAAGTCTGTGGTCATATTTTCTTGTTCGTATAGTTCAATCCCAGCCCATCCAATCATCACTGCATTATCAGTGCAGAGGGATAATTCAGGATAAGTTGTGCTCTTTATGTTTGTTCCTTCAAAAGCCTCATTTAACTTGGCCCGAAGTAATGTATTAGAAGCAACACCACCAGATGCAACAAAATCTTTCACTTTCGTTAGTTTTTCCTCGTTCTTCTTCATTGTAAGTTTTAGTTTCGTTATGATATGATCAAATATTGAATTTTGAACCTGATAAGCGAGACTTCTTTGCTGTTTCAAATCAGTTGGGTCAAATTGGCCAGCTTCTATCAACCTTCTAATAGTCCCTTGGAAAGGCCCAAATGAAAAAGCAACCAGATCAACCCTGTCTCTCTTGTTCGAGAGTGGTTTGGGCATCTCAAAATGTTTATAGTTCCAATCATTCTCACCTTCTCTGATAAACGTTTCCATTACTTTACCAAGATTATTTCCTTCTAATCCAATTTCTCTTGAGCACTTATCCAGACCATCACCAGCAGCAACGTCAATAGTATCACACAAGATCTCGTGGTCCAGCAAAGAGTTTGATAAAACTAACATAGTATGGCCACCACTTATCAATAAATTTAAGAAGGGAAAATTGGGGCTTTGAGCTCCATTTGAAAATCTTGGAACCAGTAGATGTCCTAGCATATGATGCACTCCTATAAAAGGCTTGTCAAAAGCTGTAGCTAACCCTTTAGCAAAATCGAGTCCGATTGTTAACGAACCTTTCATACCTGGGCCTCTGGTGACACAAATCAGATCTGGCGGATTAAGGGAGTTTATACTATGATTACTGAATATTTGTTTCGTTGCCTTTGAGATATTCATTTGATGATGATCAAATGCTTTTGTGGGAACGATGCCACCATCATTTTGGGAGTTTAACGTGAACTTGACATGTTCCAGTAGTCTTACGTCAGACCCATCTCTGTCTATTAGTGCAACGCATGTATCATCACAGCTCGTTTCTATTGCCAGCACTTTGTAACCTCTTCTAAAACAATATGATGAATACCGTATAATGCTTCTTTGAACCAGCAGCATCGTACGTCAGAGCTGATCCATTAAAGGATAAATAGCTCATCGCTCTTTTTTGTTATGCTCGCTAAGTTTAGTTAAAATGTTGAAAAGAGCATTTGTTCACGTGACATGTAAGTCACGTGATTGCTTTATGCTGCACCTACCGAAGACCGCTAGTCTGCTTTGCAAATCAGAAAAGAGTTAAAAAAAAGCGAACACAAGTGAAATGAAAACAAGTCAAGGTCTGAACAATCAGCTCCGTCAAATCCCAGAAAAACCTGCCTTCCTTTTCTAATTTTCTCCACTTCTTTTCCACTGAAGAGCAAAATAATACCAAATTTGCCAGGGCCGACTTCCACATCTGTAAATATTTCCTTTCCCGTGGTCCCCATATCATCTTCCTTCACTTCAATAGTCAATCATATCATACAATCATTTAAATTTCACATCTTTTCATAATCAAACATGCTTGCATCTTCACTACCGTCCATTCACGAGTATGAACATCACCATTCTGGTACACATCTCACAGAAGCACAACTAGAGGCATCTGTCGACAGCCCCATTATACACTGTATGTTGGCTGGTGGGCTTGGTGGAGCCATAGGAGACTCTGTGATGCATTCGTTGGATACTGTCAAGACTCGTCAACAAGGAAGCCCTACTACTTTGAAATACAAGAACATGATGACTGCTTATAGAACCATATTTATAGAAGAAGGGATCAGAGGAGGATTGTATGGTGGATATGGAGCTGCCATGTTGGGGAGTTTTCCAAGTACTGCTATATTTTTTGGGACTTATGAATATACTAAAAGAACTATGATCAATGATTGGGGTGTTAATGATACTTTTACACATCTGATTGCTGGATTTTTGGGGGATTTTGCATCAAGTATTGTGTATGTTCCTTCCGAAGTTTTGAAGACAAGGCTACAATTACAAGGGAGTTATAATAATCAATTTTTCAACAGCGGGTACAATTATAAGGGATTGTTAGATGCTGTTCAGACTTTGGTGAAGTTGGAGGGTCCGAAAACCCTCTTCTATGGCTATAAAGCTACATTATGTAGGGACTTACCATTTTCTGCATTACAATTTGCATTTTATGAGAAATTTAGACAATATGCTTTTTTCATCAATGGATTAGACAGAAAGAAGGACGATTTGAATATTTTGTTCGAGTTATTAACGGGTGCTGCTGCTGGTGGTCTGGCGGGGACTTTAACCACGCCGTTAGACGTTATCAAAACCAGAATTCAAACGCAGAATCCAAGTACGGATCCAATAGTACCAACTAGCAGCAGTATAAAGCCGTCAGCTACAGGTACTAAACAACCAGCTATTTTACACACATCGTCGATACTGAAGGGTTTAGGAATAGTTTACAGAACTGAGGGAATCGTGGGGTTATTCAGTGGTGTTGGTCCCAGATTCGTTTGGACAAGCATTCAAAGTAGTATCATGTTGCTACTTTACCAAGTTGCTTTGAAGGCCTTAGATGATACTTTTCCAGATGAGAGAGTCTTGGAATAGGGGAATAAGAAACTAAAACTGAAAACATAGAGGGACTAGAGACGTTTCTGAATGATTAGATGCTATGCAAATAAAGAATCTTAATAATGCATGTACTCCTTATTTATAGGATGAGGCTACAAACCTGGTGCTTGTATTTCCCTATTGGTCATAGATTACGAGTAGTTAGTGGTTAGTGGTAACGTAAGAAATCTCTTTTCTCTTTCCGGCTCATTGTCTGCCATCAAATGGCGTGCCAATAAAACAATTTGCTTATGTAATTGTTTTGATTATATAAGCAATGAGTAAAAAAAAAATATTTGTAAACAAAGCATAAACAAAGACGATTATTGAGATTCCCGGGCAAACTGAGAGAATTGTGCAAGAGTTCTTTTTCTTGTTGCGGGGTCCATGTCTTTTACTAATAGTGAGATTGGAATATTCCTGGATCTGGAGTTCCCGTACTCGAAAGAACTGAAAGACATAAGAAATCACAGATCTTTACCAGGTTTTGAGATCGAAAATAAGAACCAGTCATTATATTCAATTCTTAAGACTGTTAGAACAGAGATCATTTCGAAGAAGTTGCGAAATGGAGAATTCTATCTCTTTGATAGGTATATCAATGATATACTGGGGATAAAGATAAACGTTAGTGGATTCTATCCACCAGAGAATTTAAAAAAGTTGGATGCATTTTTGATAGAGTTGAAGAAAGAGAATGTTGGTATCACAGAAGAGCAATTCATTTGCATTATTTATTACATTCTCAAAGATTTTGATGATTCCACTGCTGAAGGATATGTGAGGAATTGCGGGGTATTGAAGATCAGCTGGAACCAATACGACCTGATTAATTCGATCTATTATCTTGATAGATTCAACATGAAAGAGTCTTTAAAATATCTAACAACAAACTTACTGTTGGATCAAGAGTTTCTTAGTCATCTCATAAGAATGAGCAACATAATATCATACGGGGTCTCTCTAAATAAGACTATGAGAACTTTGAATGGGTTGAATGAGATTAGAAGTTATTTAGAGATAGAGACCTCTAGACAATCGTCCTATTCTGTGTTCAGTGTTGTTAAACAGTTAGAACTGAGTGCTTTCGGATTCGATACTGATATATTGCTGATATATTTGGATTCGCTTGTTGACATTTCATCATTTGAAAGTCTAAAAGTTGCATATAGATTCAAAGTATCGTCACAAACAAAAGTTTCATATAAGTTACTACTAAAGATCATAATTATCAGAATACTAATCAAATCATATAAACAAATCCAGATACTTCTTCAGCTTTACAAACTCAGAATAATTGATGATTTAAAATATGAGAAGCTCTACAACGGTTTGGGTCATTTGACTCTATTAAAGAATAACCAATTTATTGAGCAAGATATAGTTGATGTGCTTTATTCGATATACTCTAATGAACAGGTTGAAGGGGAGGCAGAGTTTAGAAGAATATATCCAACATATTCTAATAAACTTGGGGAGCATAATAAGGGAGTTAAGAGGTTGATTGAACGTATAATAAATTAGATAATGTTCCGTCTTCCATTCTTTTTTTTTCTTACTTCTTTCAATAAGTAGTACCTTCACTTGGCTGTGGTAGTTTCCTGTTTGTAGGTGTTGCCATTTCTTTTCTTAGTTCGACTAGAATGTGTTCAATAGTATAGGTTCTCTTCCAGTCACCCAAGACGCTGAAATTCTTCTTGATTATATCCCCATTTGACTGGTCGACGCAAGGCAAGTTGATCTTGGAGATGAACTTGACGGAGGGTGCCTTATCAGGGTACTCCTGACCACAGGATATGGACAATGTGTAGATTCTGTTCTCATGGTTTGAGTGTGGAGGACCCAAGATGGTGCCATTCCAGTGTGTCAAAGAAGAGTCGTTTGGGTCGCTTAGCCCGTATGAGCAGTAGTCTGGGCCTGTTCCCTTCTCCCCTTTCTCCAGCTCTTCTAGCAGACGGAAGGATCTTGGTATTTTTGACATTGTTCTTATCTGTTTTTATCTGTTTATCTGCTTGTTAATTCGGTGTTAGTTCCGTCTTGTTTTGGTTGATTCTTTGTTCTTTGATCTTTCGCTTTTGGAGGTTGCGGGCTGTAGAAATGGTGATTTATAGAACGGGTTCGCGGGTATGAAAAACAGAGGTAAAAAAAGGTAAACAAACCAGAGAAGACAAAGAGACGATATATAAAAGAGACAGAGAGAGTGTGTGTGTTTGATACGATGGACTCGTCTCCCTTCATAGAAAGGCCTACAAGGGGCTCGTTCGATGATGCTGAGTCGCTCAACAGAAAGGTCAGCGAGCTCCAATTCCAACTCAAAGACCTACACAACCAGCTCAATGTGAACAAGGTGGAAAGCGAAGAGAAGATCACCTCGCTCACGAAACAGCTGCTCGAACAACAGGCAAAGAATGACTCCATAACCAGTGACCAGATATATCTATACAACCAGAATAAAGACCTCAACAACAAGATTAGTCACATCAACGAAAACAACGAACTGGTGAAGCAGAAATATGAGAGTGAGATAGCCAAGTTGAAGAGTGAGTTGACCCAATACAGACAAACAGATGATGTAGGTGATAAATATCAGGTTTCTTTACTAAACGAGAAGATACGCCAGTTGGACTCAAAGCTGGCAGATTCTAACAACGTTAAAGATCAGCTGACACATGAACTAGATGATAAATCTGGCGAAATTACTCATCTGAAATCGATAATCAACGAAAAGGATGATCAGTTAGAACAACTGAAACTGGAATTGAATTCCGTTCCTTCAGCCCAGGAGATCCAGTCTGTTTCTTTAATAAAGCGTCAATTATCAGATCAGGTGACATATATCAAAGACCTGGAATCGAAGAACCTGTCACAGGCTGAACAAATCAAGAGATTAGCATTGAATAAAGAATCTGTCACTTTGCTGAAGGAGGAGAATAATTCACTGAATACTAAACTGAACAAATTGAATGATTTAAATAATGAAATTAATAGTTTAAACTTGGAGAATATTTCATTGAAACAAGAACTATCCAAGTATAAGATCTATCTAAACGACGACATTGACATCGAAGAATTATTGAAAAACTACAAGTTGAACCAAGATGAGAATTTGATCCTACGTAACAACTTAAATGAATTGGAAATAGAGTTGAAAACGTCAAAATTGAAATATAATGAAATAATACTTTCAAACCAAACATGCAAAAGGGAAATTGAGGAGTTATCCTTAAGTAATGAGAACTTGATCAAACTAAACAATGAGTTAAAAGAACAAATCTCTTTATCTTTTGAAGAATCAAAAATGTTGAGAAATGAGTTGAAGGAATTTGATAAGGAAAAAAATGATGATTACATCAAAAAGCTAGAGACATTAGTTGATCAATATAAACAAAAGGTTAATTTGATTCATACTCCAAATACCCCAAACAAAAGAAGAAGGGAAGATGATGATGATACAACAAAAAGCCTACAATCAGATATACTGAGATTGGAACAAGATAAATTCAACTTGAAGAATGAGTTAGCAAAAATATCAAATGAGAATATCTTACTGATCAAAAAAATTGAGTCAATCACAAGACTAAAAGAAGAGAAAACAAGAGTATTACAACTAAGAAACTCGCCGTTCAATTCTGATCAATATGTGAAACAAAAGCAATTAGCATTACTCAAAGCAGAGAATGAGAACTTATTATCGAAATCTGGAGACCAGATTCCAAAATCAGTCTATGAACGAATGAAATTTGAAAACTCTCAATTAGAATCAAAAATCCAAGACATTCTAAAGAAGTCTCAAAGACTAAAACAAATTTATTACTCAAAGTCACTTGACTTCATCACTCTTATAAATAGTTTATTTGGTTATAAATTCGAAGTATTACCCAATGATAAAGTGAAGATCATCTCCAGATTTATCAAGAATGATGAGAATTGTTTAATTGCTGATTTATCTAACAAAACTTTCAAGATGATCAAAGTTGATGATGAAGACGAAAGTTTTTTCAAGATCTCTGGAAATCTTTTAAATTACTGGATAAAGGACAAAAATGAAATTCCTTGCTTCTTGAGTGCTTTGAATCTTGAGCTGTTTGACGCGCAGAGGAACTAGGTAGATTGCTGTCATGAGCATCTTTTTTTGAATGTAATGGAAAGAGAAATCAATGTGTAACCTATTCCTCCTAATGTGTAGGCGTCATGAAAGAAAAGAATATTCATACTGAAGAAAATATATAGAATGTAAGGCACTGGATAAATAAATAGCTTTATATGCAGCTCTGGAGTGACCTGTATTAGCTCCTTTATATTTGGTCATGAGCACACAATGTCGTGTTCCAAATTTCACGTTAAGCATATAACATAGTTGTTAGTGGTTATGGTGCCCTTCCCCATTTAACAATTTTGATGCATGAATATCTTTCAACCAAATCAGAGTAGAAGAAAGAACAAATTGAGCCCCAGTAAAACGTCGAGGTGACTCGTTACTCCTCCCACGCATCCAATAGATATTCAGATTGAAGATATGACCGACAACACCAAACCTTCACTTATAGATCATCGCGTGATCATAATGTCCACCATACTAACAACTGGTATCTTCTCATCACTCAAATTATACAAGCGATTCCTCAAGCCCATCAGAAAAGTCACAGATATCCCAGAGCGGGCCTTCCATAAGAAGGAGCTTGTAGGAAGGGTGACAAGGGTTGGGGATGGGGATAATTTCCATTTTTACCACACTCCTGGTGGAATACTCACAGGTTGGAATTGGCTGAGGCCGGTACCCAAACCCAATGCAAGAGGATTAAAAGGAAAGACACTCCATGTGAGATTATGTGGTGTCGATGCACCTGAGAGATCGCATTTTGGGAAACCAGCACAGCCGTTTTCAGACGAAGCTTTGGACTGGTTGAAGAGTTATATACTGGGGAAGAAAGTCAGAGTTAAGCCCTTATCGTTGGATCAATATGGAAGAGTTGTTGGGAAAGTATCCATGTGGACACTGTTTGGTAAAAAGAATATTAGTTTAGAGATGATAAAGAATGGTTGGGGTGTTGTATACGAGGGAAAGTCTTCGAGTCAGTTTGATGGGGATGAGATGATATACAGGCATCATGAAGAAAAGGCTAAAAAATCAAAGAAAGGAATATGGTCTAAAGGTAAGAAGATCATGACACCAGGTGAATACAAGAAACTGCATAGTAATAACTCATAATAATATATATTAAATATTTATTCAGCATTTAACGTCAATCCCTCTTCTTTTCTCATCTTCACGTAATTCGAACATAACCTGAACACCAACGAATAAGCCACCACTTGCAATAACAAAATATCTTAAACCTGCAACCGTTCCAAACATCTCATTTATTAAGAATTTTGTTCCCTTTTCACCTAGACAGAACCCAAATAAGTTGGCAATGATCATTAACCATATATTAACAACACCCCCGATGGCACAAACATGTCTATACCACCATTCATTCTCAAATTTCTTGAAATAAATGGTGCAGAAATATTCAGGCAATAGGAATAATACAACCAACCAACCCCACAATAATAGTTTCAACTGAATATCATGCCAAACTGCAACAAAAGTGAAAACGGCCAATGATGCCAAAATTCTATTCCCACCACCTCCTAATGGGATATAAATATATTTCACAACCCATTTATTGAAACTTCTATGCCATGCTTTCCAGAAACTCAACGCACTGTAATTATTATCCATACAACGGATCATATTTTCTGGCGGATCAATCCCATCAATCAAACTCCATAATCTGAACAATCTCCAAGGAATCAATAACTTCAACCAAATGATATTTAGGTTGAACAATCCTATCATGGAGATTTGGAAAGGTGAATCGCCTTCCCATGCACCAGTCTTAGATACTGCAACGACATACATGAAGTGTAAGAGGAATTCCATCACAAGGACGCAAAAGATGAATCTTGCAGCATATATGACGTTTCTTCTGATATTTATGGACGGTAAAGTATGGTTTGACTGTATGATGAAATCGTTGAAGGTCACTATTGGACCAGCGATGAACAATGGTGCATATGTGATATAACTGAAGTAATTGAATAAACTGTACGTTTCGATACTCAAGTTTGCGTTGACTCTTTCCCTTTCGTTATTTATGATTTCTGCTGTTAATTTTGGTGAATTTGGAGGTGTTGGTTTTGATTCTTCATCGTCTTTCTTTAAGTTTAGATGTAGTTTATGGTATTGGTTTAGGAAGTCAATGTTAAAACTCAATGATTTTAATAGAGTGAAATTGTAGAACACATCCCATCTTGCAACAATACCTTTAAACCCTGGATCCAATATTGATAAAGGAGCCCATAATGAACCGAATCTGATATTTCGATACTGATCATTGATGAATAGCGAACCGACACCATAGACCCATAACAATGTCAAGGCCAATTTATAATGGTCCTTTGTGATTCTAACCAATGAATATTGAATCAAGATATGGAGCAACACTTTTACAGAGTTCAAGCCATGAATTCCAATCAAGAACAACACGCCAAACACGAAATCAAAAGAGTTTCTGTGCAATCCAGGCAAGAGCAACTTGACGAGCTTTCTGAGTCCTGTGTGGGCAGCAATCAACACACTCAACAGGAAGAAATTATCTCTGAAGAATCTGTATTGAGAGTCCGAATTGTCCACTTTCCTACCAAACATCCATCCCTTCGATAGCAGCCTCTCGAACTTGGGGTAGTTTGGATTCGTCTCATTGGACGCTTCCATTGCAGTTTTGTAAAGCAACGGGACTACTATCAAGAAGCAGGCCCAGTATATCCTGAACTCCAACGTACCCCATCGAGACTGTGTAGCCCTTGCGGTGATGGCCTGTTTCTTCTTTGGGTCAGAGGGCGCATTGAGACGCGTGTCCAGCACCGGCAGTGAAAAGAAGCTCAGAGCCTTAAGAAACGAGTCCATTATTTTGTGGCGAGACGTTGTTCGTTGGCGTTGTTTTGCTTTTGTGAGTTGATGATCGTTTTCGTTGGTGTGTTGTGTTTTCTTTTCCCTCTCAAATATCAAAAACCTGTCTCTCTTAATTCTCCACAGAACAAAAATAACCCCAAAAGCCAACCAGAAACGAATGGACGACTTGCACAGAAGACCAAATCCGCCTGGATGGGTGCCTCCAAGAGAGGGCTCGGCCTACAACCCATACGACCCCACCGACACAAGGCCTCCTGGTGGGTATCCCAGCGAGTTCAAGACGCCAGGGAGGGAGTCAGCATGGTCCACCATCCCTAAAAATGCGACCCAGTACAGACAGATGAAGGAGACCATGAAACGGCTGGAATACACTCCTCGCCCGCTGAGCGATCTCTACAAGGGACAGTATAAGCAATTGAGAAGAGTCCAGAACTACAGCTCGTTCCAGAAAGGTGTCCAGTTTACGGCCAAGTTGTTCTGCTTTGCTATCATTGGCTATGGATGTTTCTTCCATAGATGGAATGATGGGTACGAGAACATATTCAGTGAGTTATACAGAGCGCAATTAGGCTGGAAATATCAGCTTCTTGGACGGTTAAGTGACCAAGAGTTGGATGATCTGAAACCAAAGTTTAGAAGAACATTGAAAGTTGGAAGATATGACGATTTGAACAAGCAGCAAGATCTACTTGAGGATGCCCAAAGGGCCGAACAGACTGGTTTTGCATTGGAGAGACCACAGAAGAAACACTTGATCGAAGCACAGAGAATTCTACAGAAGGAAGAGGAGAGAATGTTGAGAGCTGTTGATATCGCAGAGGCAGAACTGAAGAAGGGATCATCTACATCCACTTCAGGGAAGAAATCATGGTGGTGATCCGCATCTATTTATTTTATTTATTTATATTTATTTGTTTACTTATTCAACTATCATAATAAATCATCGAATCTACAATATTTTAATTTCATAAAACATACTATCTTTTCCAATATCTATGTACAAAATACAAGTTTTTTCATTACCACACATAATCACCAGCGTTTCTTTATCTCTTCTCTTATTTATTCTCCTTCTATCACTTCGCCTAAACAGATGGAAGTGGAGACAACAAAGCTAATAAAGGTGGACGGTTTGGAGTTTGGATCCAGCCCAAGTATAAGACAAATGGGATCCAGCCATAGTGAGCAATGACACGGGTGGAGTCCAGGATTCTGGAGATACGTTCCTTTTTCAAAGCTGTTAGTATGCTAAACTAGTTAAATAGAAATCAACCGAACATACTTTTGATTCGTCAGATAGAGCAAATGCCATTTTTCAGTTGTTAACTCAAGGTGAAACTTGGTGGTTGGGCTTCTGGACACTTTGAGCTTCTTTTACTGCGATGAATTTTTCAAACTCGAGCGCTGAGCAAGATGTGAGAAAGGTTACCCGGATCTTAGTGATTTAATATATTGTAGATATCTCACTCTCACAGAAACTTTATAACAGACTTACAGCTTTAGCTAAACATTTCATTTATTCGTTCTCTTAATAATTAAATACTATCTTCAATCATTGCCCATTTCTATTTTGTTTTTGTTTTCTTTTTTGTCAAAGCACTTTTTTTGCTCCAACTATAACAATAGCTCTAATGGATTCTCAATGACATCTTTCAAGGCTTTGATGAACTCACCACCTTTAGCTCCGTCAACCACTCTATGGTCGAAAGTACCGGTAATGTTGATCTTGGAATCGAAGGAGAAACCATGTTCAGCAGATTTATCTTCAACAGCAACTCTGGAAACGGTACCGATGGCTAAGATAGTTGATTGTGGAGGGTTGATGATGGAGGTGAAGATGTTGACAGCTGGGTTCATACCCAAGTTGGAGATACAGATGGTACCACCTTGGAACTCTTCTGGTTTTAATTTGTTGTCCTTGGCACGTTTACCTAAGTCTTTGACCTCTTTGGAGATATCAGCTAAACCTTTAGTATGGGCATTCTTAACAATTGGGGTGATTAAACCACTTGGAGTAGCGACGGCAACGGAAACATCAACGTTGTTATATTGTCTAATGACGCCATCAGCTTCTATCCAGTGAGAGTTGGCTTCTGGGACTCTTCTAGAAGCAACAGCAATGGCTTTGATCAAGATATCGTTAATAGATAATTTGTAACGGTCATTGGCAGAGGCGTTCAAAGAAGCACGTAATTTCAATAATTTAGAAACAGAGATTTGAGATGAAACAATGTAACTTGGGTTTGTTTGAGTTGATTGTAACAAACGTTCACCAATAATCTTACGCATGTTGGTGATTGGAATATCAACGTAATCAGATGAGACTGGTGGAGAGGCTTTAGCAGCAGAGGCAGCTGGAGCGGAGGATGGAGCTGGAGCAGCTGATTTAGCTTTTTCAGCTTCAACAATAGCTTTTTCAACATCTTCTTTGACAATTCTACCATTTGGACCGGAACCTTTGATACCTTTTAATGAGATACCTTTATCCAAAGCTATGGTCTTAGCTAATGGAGATGCAAAGATTCTACCAACTGGGGCAGAAGTTGTGGAAGATGAAGCGGATTTAGCAGGAGCTGGAGTTGAAGATTGTGTACTTTCTTCTTTTGGAGCTTCTTCTTTTGGAGCCTCTTCTTTTGGAGCTTGTTTCTTAGAAGCGATTGAATCAATGGTGAAATCTTTGAAAGCGGCAACGTCACCTTCTTCTTCGACGTAGACAGCAATTGGGGTGTTAACTGCAACGTCTTTGGTACCAGCCTCAACCAAGATCTTAGCTAGGAAACCATCTTCTTGAAATTCAAAGTCCATTTGAGCCTTGTCAGTTTCGACTTCGGCGATCGCTTCACCTGGTGATAGTTTATCACCCACGGCTTTGCTCCACGAGACCAAGTTACCTTGAGTCATGGTTGGAGACAAAGCAGGCATGCCGATGACTGTATGTGGAGGGTACGAAGAATTGAATCTAACAGCGAAGGAGGCTAGTTTTGTGCATCTGTGACATTGTGTGTATGTTAGTATCAAACTTGAAAGGGTGAGTGTATATAACACTTTTTTAAGCTTGCTTACCTTGGTAAAGAGCGAGCAGCAGGACGGGCTACTCTTGCTAGAGTGGCAATGGCTGACATTTGTCGGAGGTTTCTTGTGCTAATTCAGAGTATTTCCGCTGAAAGGAAGAAGAAGGAAAAGAGAGAAGGGGAAAACTTTTCTGGAGCTGTTGAGTTTTGTTTCTCTCATGATGATTTTTCGCTTCAACCTCCACGCAAAAAAAGGAAAACACACACAAATCTTGGGTTCACCGCGAAAACTAAATTTTGGGTGGATGGCACAAAAGTGCGAGATCACCTGGTGTCCAAAGAATTTATCACGTGTCTTATCATGTGTTTAGTCATGTGACCACATTTTAAGAAAAAAGGGTCGACAGGGTTACTTCTACCAAATCGAGTGTTTTCTAATTCGTTGAAAAAAAAACCTCCTGAAAACCACCACCGAGAACGCTTCAACCACACTCTCTCTTACAAACCTCACATCAATTTAGACACAAACAATGGCTGCTTTAAAGAGATTCTCCACCCCAATCTTCAAACCATACTGGCCTTTCTTTGCCGGTGGTGTCATCGTCTACTGGTTGGTTGGTAAAGCTGCCGATGCTTCTGCCAACACCAGAGAATTCATCAACGATCCTCGTAACCCTCGTTTTGCCAGAGGTGAAAAACCAATTGAGTTCAAAGATTAGATTCAAAGGATCTAGAATAATTGCACACCCTTGCCCTCCTCCTTCCTCACCTCATACATTAAAAATTTCAAAATTCCATACAAAACTAGGCACACACCCAATTTTTGGTTATTGATGAATCAATTTTGGGCCTTTTTATTTTTATCCTTATACTATTAAATATTCACAGCTACAATCGTGGGTTTTTATACTTTAGAGACGTGTTTAATGACATCCAACCAAAAAAAGAAAAACAATGATATAAGCGAAAAGAGAAATCTTTTCTCATTAACTACTTATTATGGTTCCTTTGGTGAATGTAGATATATCTTGAAAACGTAATCTAATTAAATGTTGAATTGAAAAGACCGGGATCATAAACTCGTTAAAAATGGGCATGAACTGTTGAAGTGATACAAAATGATATAGAATGATTTGGGAAATGAAATCATGCTGAACTGCTAGCAATGTTCAGTGCTTGTTGCAAAGAATTCAGCAGTTCGGTTCTTTCCTCCAAGCCCACACTCAATCTGACTAGATTCTTGTCAACTCCCCACGTCTCAACCTCTTCCAGCTCCTGATAATGGGCTAAGATGGCATAAGGACACGCGATGGAGAAATTTGTTCCTAAACTTGGACCCTTGGACAATTGTAACTCATTGAAAAAGGCCCTTGCCACTTCTGGGTTGTAGAACACAAAACTGATAAGTCCACCATATCCGCCGCTTTTAGTCTTAAGTTCGTCGTAATACTTTTTAGTGTCACTAACACCTGGGTAGAACACGTCTTTGATCAATGGAGAATCGATCAAAAGTTGGACAACGGCCTCACTATTTTCATTGATACTTTTTGATCTTGACTTGAAATCTCTGGAATTTCTTTCTAGGTAAATAGCATCTTCAGCCCAGAATAGGTCCTCAAAATTGGAATTGAAGTATTCCTTAAATGTAGTGTAATGTGGTGAGTTTGGATTCAACACTAAAGAACCAGCCATAACGTTTGAATCACCACTGAACACTTTTGTTAGTGACGATACAACTATATCTGCATAAGGTAGAACATCGATATTCAAAAAGTTACCCACCGTATCGTCAATCACAACAGGAAATTTATATTTGTTCGACAATTGTTTGACTCTTTTCAAATTTGGTGTTCTCAACAATGGATTGGAAGGACATTCACAAAAAAAACCAAGAATCTTTTCGCCTTTTGATAGTTGGTCCTCTAATTGATCTAATGATTCTTCATCACCAAATCCAAAAAAGTACACACCAGGTCCAAATTTCTTCAAGATGTTTAATGTATCAACGTATGGAAACCCAAAACATACAGATTTCTCATTAGGTAAGGTCTTCAACAGACAAAGGTGGGCACTGAAAATAGCAGCCATACCCGTTGGGTATAAATAAACGTCATTCTCGCTGATTGAATCTCTATCATCAATCTTCTGATCTGGTAAAGACTCATCGCCTACGTTTCCAGCAAGTCTTCTCTGTAAAATTTTCTTGGCCTCTGTGGCAAAGCTCAAGTTTAAGTTTCTACCAAATCTTTCTTCGATAAACGTTTTATAATCTTCATCTTTCTCCTCCTTCAGATCATTATGGGTGATTTGTAACTCTTGCAAGACGTATTCGCCTAAACGAGATGAGATACCTTCACCAGAGTGTTGCCAGTACTGTTTAGCCAACCCATACTCGCTTTCAGGAACAAAAACAACAGCTATTCTAGCTTCTGCTCTGTAGGTTTCTTCTTCCTTTGTCTTTGGGGCTGGAGTGGTCAATTGTAGAATTCTAATTGATGGTAATGGTTTCAATTCAGATTTCTCTTTAACGAACTCTCTACATCTCTTCGCAACGTTATAGCTTGGGAACACAAATGCCTTCTCGCCTTCCCTACCGTACTTCTCCTCAACTAAGGCACATAGCTCTTTGATCTTCGAGTGGATGAAGAAGCGAGGATACCCAGAACTCATCTTCTTCACGACCCAGTCTTCACCTTCCTCGTACCCAACGGTGGCTTCCCATGTAGGCAGAGTGACAGAGACTGCATGCGGTGTGTTATTTGGAATGGACGCTCCGATCTCCTGTGATGGAACAGAAAGCATGATATGAGCAATGAGGACACACTTAACAACTGCTTTGAGAGCACAAGAGTGAGTCAAACGCTTCAATTTTTTCATGTTTCGGTGATCCACCGCGCTTGCCCCAGTACAAATCCGAATCGGGTAATTCTCGAGAAAGATACTTATCGAGAGAACATGAATTAGAGGCTCTTCAAGAAGTGCTTGGAGCTGTTGGTGGTTGTGTTTGGCTGTATTCTTTTAGCAAGAAGGTGCCGAATTATCACTATATGTTAGATCTGGTTAGAGATGGGACGGTTCCCTAAAATTCCGCGACCCGTCCCGCGGGTGAGGGTTTATGCGGGTTCGCGGGTACTTTTTGGAAAGGGAACCGTGGACCCGCAGAGATTACCCAATTGGGAGTATTTCCCAATTAGTCTATTTATCTAAATTACCTAATTGGGAGTGTTTCCTAATTAGTTTATTTATCTTTATTTTTATTTTCTTCTAATACTTCTCTTACCTAACAGTAGAAAAAGAAATTGTATATTTCACGTGATCTATCACATGACTAAAAAGACACGCGGGACTGCGGGTCTTTTACCAAGGTCCCGCGGTCCAAGACCCTAGGGTCACGGTCCTGGATTTTTAGGGATCCGTCCCATCTCTAGATCTGGTTCATGTTTCTAAAGCCCCTTCTTGAAAGCATTCTTGCATAAAATTTTACGCATAACTTGGAACGATTCAATGATTACGAGTGGAAATGAGTTGGGATTAGGAAGTTTTGCATTCCCTCAATTTATAGTGATACTACGTGGCCAGCATTTTTTTTCAGCAAGTGTACTTGTTTCTTCAACGATCGCTCGATAAAAGCTGTTCTTAGATAAACGATCCTTCACAGCTTAGAATATATACCTAAACTTTCTATTTTCAATATCCGTCAGATCCATAAACTCTCTGTTTTCAACACCCTTCTCTTTTTCCTCTTGATCTCTCTTATCATTTTCCTTCTTACTCAAATAACCGACAGCTAAACAGAGCGGGATGGAGACTATTTGAGTGACCAAGATGACAATCTTTGCAGGCATGTATCTTGGGTAATTTTTGTCTCTGAAAATCTGGGGACCAATGATATTGGCGATCCCAAAGACCATCATAGTGGAAGCATTTCTGAAAACTCTCTTGGTATATCCAGCAGTGTTTGCACCATTCCATATATACAGCAGAGTGATGGCACAAGAACCACTATAGATCAAATAAAGACCACATAAATTACCGAACTTATGGTCCAAGCTCAGAGTGACAAGTAGAATTGCACCAACAACTGATGGTATATACATAGAGACTTGAATTAAGGTTATGTTACCAAAGCGTGAGATCAACTGAGTCGATGTTGTAATGCAAATTATAACAATAACACCAATTGGAATCTGTAGCAGAGCAGAAACATAGTTATCAAACCCAAAACTTGCAGTTATAGTAGCACTGAACGTTCCTACAGCACCCGTAACGATTTGGGAGCATAGTGTTAGTAGCAACATCAGCCAGGTCAATTTGTCGTGAAAGAACAACTCTTTGATCTGTGAAATCTTGAACTTCTTATTCTCGACACCAGTGTGGTTTGGTCTGATGTGTTCCAATACCAATAGCTTCTCTTCGTTATTCAAAAACCATGCTTTGGTAACATTATCAGGTAACAAGAAACACACCAATCCGCCAAAGATAAAAGTAATGATCCCCAAGACCAAAAACAATATCTGCCATGACTTCAACACCGTACTATGGACATGTTGGAATGCAAAGCTCAGTAACCCACCGAAAATGTATCCCAAGCCAGCGCTATTACAGTAGTAACCTATCCTTTGTGCCTGTTCTGCTTTAGTGTAGTACCCACCCACAATACAAATTAAACATACGGCAACGCTGCTCTCTAATAAACCCAACAGAGTTCTAGCTACCATCAATCCAGCATATGAGGTACACGCAGCATGGCAGGCAACAACAACTCCCCAGGCCATGATGAGGAGTCCAAATACCTTCGAGATGGGATACTTCTGGATTAATATACCGCAAATAGGCTCACCAACGATGAATGCAGCGTTGAAGATGGTTCCCAAGTTAGCAAATTCGTCATCGACTAAAAAATCCTTGATACCCATCACTGCTGAGTAGTTCAATGCTGCACTATCAAGGAACTGGACAAGATAGACGAAGCAGAGAAAGGGTAATAGATGGATATCCAGCTTCCATAAGAGCCCTTTTGGCAGGGCTGTTTCTTGTGGTTGCTCATGAATCTCTTCTTCAAGGACCCTGGTATTGTCCTTCAGGAAGTCAAGTGCAACGTCGTACTCTTGTGACATCTTTGAATGGTTCGATGGTCCTTGTGATGTTTAGGACCTACTTAATTAACAGATGGTTGACATTATATATAAAGAGCCATGATTATGAAAACTCCTCAAGTTCAAGAAATATGCTCTTAGTTTTAGTGGTGAAGCCAAATATTTAGAGATAAAATGCTTATTCATCCATTGTTCACGTAGAATGACACCAATTTGTCAATTTTCTGTTTGTAGTTTTGCCCTTTTAAAAGAATAATTTCTGGTTACGCTCCCTAAAAACTGTTTATGCGTTATAAAAGGTTTGTTTTGTAGCCGAGTATATCCGGGCTAGAGATGAAAAGGTTCTGTTAAAGGAATATAAGCAGTACTCGGACTGTTTAAATAGATGGAGGTTCCCTTTCTTAACAGACAGGGCAAAAGCCTTATCCTTGGTACTGCTAGTAATATCTTTGAAGCTTTGACGATCGGTTGCTCTGTTGTACAGATGGATGCAATAGAAGGGGAGAACTCAACTCGTTAACTACAATGGCCATTAACTAGTTTGAATATTATAATTAAAGTTAATCTGATTAACCTAAAAATCCAAGAGTTCAGACCGTTTTGATGAGGTCTTTATTTAAGCATTTTTAATTCAATTCATTAATCATAAAAGACACAATAACAAAATGATGGGGGAGTGGATTGATATCAATCAATAACGAAGATCAGATCCATCTTCATTTACTTTTAAGAGATCATGATGTTTGTCGTTATCACTGGTAGTGCTGGAACCTGCTCTTTCAACATAGTCCACTTCTTGTTTGGCAGAGTGTGTTTGTGGGATTTCGATGTCTGATTTGATGTAGGCACCGGTGTTGACGAAACCCATGAACAATTGACCTTCTTCAACAAAGACGGTGTCGATAGCTTCCAATGTCAAGTTCTTTGTTTCTGGATAGAAGAAGTAGAACATGAAGGAGAAAGCCAAGTTGGTGAAGGTGAAGATCAAATAAGATCTCCATTTGATGTTAGTGATAATAGTTGGAGTAATTTCAACAACGAAGAACTGAGAGTTAAAGAGTTAGTAAATTGCCTTTGAAAGAGCCAAGCACAAATGAGCGTATACATACATTCCATAACCAATTGGCACTTATACCGATGGCTGTACCTTTGTTTCTGGCATGTAATGGAAGCAATTCTGGGACAAGGACCCATGGCAAACAATTTGCAGAAGCACCAAAGACCAGTTGGAACAGGAAGAAGAATGCGACGGAAGCAGCACCAGTGCTGGTGGAATGGGCAGTACCTTGTTGTGATAACAATGCAGAAATCAACAACATACAGATGAAACAACCAAAGTGACTAAAAACTGGGTGTTAGTAAATTTGTTTTGACTCATAAAACTTTGAAGATCTAGAATGATTAGTTAACGTGGTCAAAAGAACCATCATTATTTATCAAAAAGAACCTCCTTTAAATGAAACAAAGTAACTTACCCAAGAACCATAGGTTTTCTACGACCTAATTTATCAGCGAAGAAACTTGGTACTAAGGACCCAAGAGTGAAACAGATAACACAACAACCACCTAGAATCATAGCTAAGTTTCTGTCCAATCCGACGTTTTGGATTAGAACAGTGGTGATATAATAGTTGATAAGGTTGACACCACCTGTTATTAAAATGTTAGTAATCAGATTTCCCCCTCGGTGATGAAATGACTATAGTTCTAGGTACTTACTTAATTGTTGGGCAAACATACTCATGTATGATAGAATCAATCTGTGACGAGTTCTTGGAATATCTTTCTTGAATAGATGTTTCCATGAAGATTTACTCTCCATTGTTTCAAGCATCATAGCTTCTTCGATTTCTTGGTACAAAGCTTCAATTTCTGGATGATCTTCAGCTTTACCAAAGACATAAGATAAAGTCTTTCTGGCTTCTTCTTTTTTTCCGATAGAGAACAAATATCTTGGTGATTCAGGAATGGATAAACATAAGAAGAAAACGATGATAGCAAAGATGATTTGAGTAGAGATTGGTAATCTCCAGGCCATAGAACCATTAGTGAAAGATAAACCATAAGTTAACCAATAAGCATAAACTAAACCAATACCAACAAACATGGCTTCGGAGGCAGTCAATCTACCTCTTCTCTCAGGTCTAGCCATTTCAGCCTGGAACATAGGAACAGAAGAAGTTTCAAGACCAGTTCCTAGACCACAAATGAAACGACCAATCATCAAATGGGCAACTGCACTGGCTGGGTTTTGGTTAACACCTTGGAATTCGTTGGAGAAGTCGATGTGATAACCAGCACCGGCAGTTGTTTGTAGAATAACTCCGACGGTGACCAAAACCATGGCTAAGATAATAACAAGTCTTCTACCTAGAGCATCACCGATGAAGTAGTTAAGAATACAACCGAAGAAACAACCAAGAGTATAAATAGAGACAATAATACCCAAGTAACTACCAGTAGGTTTACCAAAAGTGGCTAAGAAATTCTCACCATCTAGAAGATTACCAACGATACCTTGTTCGATACCGAATAGAATGAAGGCCAGTTCACAAGTGAATGTAATGGCCCAACTGACTTGTGAGCCTGGTTTCCAGAAGTTTGTTCCGGTTCCCAGAACATCATGGATGTAATGAATGATACCTGGCATTGTGTATAAGTGTGTGTTTCAGTTATTTATCAGATGAGTCAGGTAACAAACGATGATATAGGACATAATAAGTGGAAACGGCAGTGTATTTATATATTTGTATATTTATACAAGAAAAAAGAGCCTTGGTGTAATCTGGAGTACATATGTTACGCGTCAAGCGACAAGGTGCTACTTTTCCCATGATTCACTTTTTGCCTAATTGCCCCAGATTTTCTGTCCTTTTTTTTTTTATTTTTTTTTTGCCTACTTCCCTTTCCTGCAAAGTGAAATCAGGTATTTTTTTTTTCTTTTTTTCCGCCTGCAGTGAGCAGTTTGCTGCCTGGGCTAGCGGGGGGAGGGCTTAGCGCCAGGGGTTGACGGGGACGAAGCGATGTTTTTGAAAGGGAAAGCAGACAAGTGCAGTAGGCCCTCTAAAGGCTCTCTCTGCTCTTTCTCTCTAGAAAGAAAGAGCTTGGAGTAACACACTAGTTGTGGGGTAAGGTGTTAATCACCTCCGACTCTGTCTCTCGTGCCATTTAATATTACCTTGTCCTCAGTTTAAACGCTCCTGTTGGTAGCGCAAACTGAGTTGTCCCATGTCGCCCGTAATGCAGACTGGTTCCATAGAACGAGGCTAAACTCCATAAAAAAAAAAACCAATATCCGCCTAAACTCCAAGAGTTCTTGTGGCAGGCTTACTGCCCAGGGATTTTAGCGACGCTCAGCAATGTAATCTATCTGGTATGGCCACGGGTAGGGAATCCCATAAGCGAACAGAGGTTATTTTAACCCGGTGGAATAGCCGCTTAAAAACAATCATGATTAAATCCACCAAAGATGATTCAAGTGACTATATTGGAATCGCTTGACTCAATCTGTGTGATCAAATTATGAAACAACCGACGTGTACAATGTTAGCATACACTTGGCCCCTGAGTCCTAAGCTATTTTACCCCATGGGGTCAGATGAAGTGGTTATGGTATCTACACATTATAATGACTCGATGGATAAACTATTACGTTCTTCTTTTACCCGACCTGCGATTTTTTAATAACAATCTAATCATCAACAATCAACAATCGAAATTGGAAAAGAACACCGGTTTCCATTCTTCAAAGATCGTACGTCATTTTCGATCCACCTGATCACCGATCGTGATTCATCCGGCCAAAGCAGTCTCTCTAAATGACGTAACACGGAAGCATAACCAGCATAGCATATCTGAGTCAGGAAGAATGATGATGCCTATGGCGCCTATGGTCAACTGTAGTGTAACGTATACTTCAACTATCAACACAAACAAATGCAGATGTCCCGTAGTGACCACCAACTAATTTGGGGTGTATTTAAACAAATCCCGCTCAACTTCTCCTCAGTTCTGTCGCATAGCTAGAGTTCAACTACCGTGATCTAATCATCTCATACAAGCTAATGAGCCTATATCTTTCTTTTTCTGAAAAGGCTCGCTTTTCCTTATAACAAGCGTTACGCCCTCCACTGTAGTTTTTACTAATGTTTCTCTCATCAATTGAATGGAATATGCATAAGAATCGGAATAATCGTGCATATTATGATGGGACTTCGCAGTTCCTTATACTATTAACAAACTAGAACTAAAACTACCTCGACAAACTTACAAAGAGTAATATCTCTTTCTGCTATTGCTATTGTGGGTATATCTAGTCAGCTACCCAAATAGTTAACTATCATAATCTATACTCTTCAATCGATTTACATTTCAAATATTTGTATTTGATATATTTAAGATGCTTCAACATCCATTGTAGAATTATTAAAAAACAACAATCTCCTAAAACAATTCAAAGACATTTCTGAAAAGATTTTTATAAAATATTTTCTCTTCTAATCATCGAAATATAAGCAGAAAGTCTTTACTTTATAAAATACACCATTTATAGCCCAATTTTAGTAGGACTTACTCTCTATAATTCCGGTAAACTTATTAGTCCTAAAAGGTAATCGTGCTTACCTAATCATTTTTTCAATTTAAAATCCGAAAAAGTTTCCAACGGTGAAGTAGTTGTTTCCATCTCAACTTCTGCACCAGCAACTATACACATCAGGTAACCCATTACTGCTTAATTGATAGATTCCTGATAATCATGATGTGTAGAGAAGTTGCTGGTGAAAATTTCAAAGGTTCAATCTGATCTATTTGGTGTGAAAACCATCCTATTTACCACATATAAACTATCTTGGTGCGAAGTAGAAGGCTCAAAGACAAAATAGAAACACTCTAAACAGATGGCTTGTGTGTATGAATTGTGTGGTGGTTGCTTCAAACGGATCCACTTCTTCCTTTGGTTTTTTTTTTCTTGAAAGTATGAAGAAGAAGCGAGTGGTTAGATAACAATGGAACTTAAGTGATGATGATGATCTGGAAATTACTTATTCATCATCAAATATAAGAACTTATTTGGCCAGTTTTTTGTGGCAACTTTTGAGCTGGTCCAATGTTATACCTTTATTAAGTAATTGCTTATTCAATTCTCTGTTTAGTGAACGGAATTTCTACTCCATGGCTTTTCTGAATTCCATTGTAGTTTGGTGCTGCACCTTCCTCATTAAGCGATAAGCCGCCTCCAACCTTAGATAAGTAAATTGGGTGGCAGTAACAAATCTGATAAGGGAGATCAAGAACAATTATTTATAAATAAGACCCCTAATTTTCAATCTACCTTTATGAACAAACCTTCAATACATCATCAAATCAATCAAACTTGATCTAGCCTCCCTCTTCATCCTACACATATATATCTTTTAGTTATCAGTCATGTCTGTCTTTGTTGAATTAACACTTCCAGATGGAAAGAAGATCAAACAACCAACAGGTCTTTTCATCAACAACGAATTCGTCCCTGCAACATCAGGAACCTTCATCGAGACAATTGATCCTTCAAATGGGAAAGTCATCACAAAAGTTCATGCTGCTGGTAAGGAAGACATTGACGTTGCGGTAAAAGCAGCCCGAGCAGCATTTCCTGCCTGGAAAAAACTCAGTGGTGCTGCCAAAAGAGACCTCTTCTGGAAACTGGCTACCCTTGTCGAAAGAGATATCGACATCCTTGCTTCTTTAGAAGCTTACGATTCTGGTAAACCTAGAGATACCAACGCCATCTTTGATATCGAAGAAGGTATCGAGGTGTTGAAGTATTACGGTGGTTGGGCTGATAAAATCACTGGAAAGACCATTCCTACCTCGGATGAGAAGTTTGCATACACCATTCATGAACCAATTGGTGTTGTTGGTCAAATTGTCCCATGGAACTATCCTTTCTTGATGAGTTTCTGGTAAGTATATTTCTCATAGATAAGATATCATTCACTGAGCATGAACTAACTAAAATTATTTACAGGAAATTGACCGCACTAGCAGCTTCGAATGTCTCCATCATGAAACCTTCTGAATTAACCCCATTGTCCATGCTTTATGTTGCCCAATTGTTTGTCGAGGCCGGATTTCCTCCTGGTGTGTTCAACTTAGTGCCAGGATATGGACCTGTTGCTGGAAGTGCACTAGTTGAACATCTTGATGTCAACAAGATCGCATTCACAGGTTCAACAGCAACTGGTCAAGCAATCCAACGTGCTGCTGCTGTCAATCTGAAACCATTGACACTGGAGTGTGGTGGTAAGACTCCATTGTTGGTGTTTGATGATGCCGATCTAGACCAAGCTGTCAAATGGACTGCTTGGGGTATCTTCAACAACATGGGTCAGATCTGTACTGGTTCTTCAAGAGCATACATCCATGAATCAATCTATGAGGAATTCTTGGAACAATTGAAGAATCATGTTCTTGAAGCATATCCTCAAGGTCATCCATTTGAAAAAGATGTTGTTGTTGGTCCTCAAGTCTCGAAACAACAATATGACAAGATTTTGGGATACATCAAGTCTGGTAAGGAACAAGGTGCAAGAGTCATTCTTGGAGGTGAAAAAGCTTCTGTCAAAGGCCATGAAAGCGGATACTATATCCAACCTACCATCTTTGCTGATGTCAAGCAGGATTATAGAATCGTTCAAGAAGAGATTTTTGGTCCTGTAATCTCCATTGGGAAATTCTCCACAGATGAAGAAGCTGTGAAACTGGCAAACGACTCAGTGTACGGACTTGGTGCTTCTTTGTTCACTAAAGATATCACGAGAGCACATCTGGTCGCACGTGGATTGGAAGCTGGAATGGTTTGGATAAACTCGAATAATGACTCTGATATCAAGATCCCATTCGGTGGTGTGAAAATGAGTGGTCATGGAAGAGAATTGGGTGAGTATGGGTTGGAAGCCTATACCCAGGCAAAAGCTGTTCATGTCAACTTGGGCTACAAGTTATAATCGAAACGAATTATTATGGTTGGTTTATAGTTAGGATCATATTGTTCTTTTATTCACATATTTAAAGAGCGTAGAAACTCATAAACTACACTTACAATTTATATTACAATTGGCCTTCCATTAAATTCTCTAATAAAGTAGATATACATTTCACATGTAATGACATTTCCAAAACCACATAGACTTGCAAGCCATGGTGCTTTTTCTATTGATACCCATTCATCAAATTCATGTTCCCATTATTGAAATTCAGATCCAAATCTTCAACACCATTAGTTGACCCATTAACACCTCTCATGTTACCCCATGGAGCACCTGATGGACCACTGAAGGAGCCATTTATATCATTAGGGAAAAGGTCTATGAACGGCTGGTTCACCATAGACTCCGTTTGAAGTGGATCAATTGCAACTGATGCACCTCTGGATCTGTTCAACTGTTGCTGTTGCTGCTGATGCTGCTGTAGCATTTGTTGTTGCTGCTGTTGAGACATTCTTTGTTGTTGCTGCTGCTGCTGCTGCTGTTGTTGTTGTTGTTGTTGTCCAGGGTAAGGTTGTAGGGGAGGAGATCCTTGGGTTCCTGGTCCCATTTTGGTCTGGTTCTCGAGCATGTATAATTGCATTTGATAGTCATGAAGTGCAGCGCTACTATCGACTCTTAAACCATTTGGATCAATAACACCGTATGATTGTTGGATATTTTGTTTGTTTGGAACATTAGAACTTTGTATTGTTGGAGTAGGAGTTGCACTATGTTGTGAGCTTGGTGCTTGCGCATTAGACGGCTGAGGTGGCTGAATAGGCCTTTGTTGCGGTGGCTGTGGAATCTGAGGAGGAATCTGGCTATATGGAGATAGTTGTTGTTGCTGTTGGGCAGGTGTTTGATGGGGTATAGGACGACCATTTGGATTCATCGACAGATTAGAACCATTTGGATTTGGCACACCCATTTGACTTTGTTGCTCCTGTTGACTTCTCTGTTGTTGAGACTGCTGCTGCAATGCTTGGGCCTGAGCTTGTTGTAATCTTTGTTGTATCAATGATTGCTGTTGTTGCTGTTGTTGTTGCTGCTGTTGCTGCTGTTGCTGTTGCTGTTGTTGTGTGATACTCATACCTCCAAGCTGGCTATTCAACTGTGATTTCTGGAGCTGCACTCTCTGTTGTAAATCCTGCGCCTGTCGTTGAATCTTGGTGTACTGCCATTGTTGTTGCTGCTGTCCTGGTCTTTTTTGCTGATCAGGACGCTGTTGACTACCAGGAGGGGGAGGAGGAGCCTGCTGATTCATCTGTAGTGGACCCTTTTGTGGGATCTTCTGATGGTTCATGACAGGTGTACGTTGAGGCAATTGGTGGGGAGTAGGCAATATAGCAGATGAAGGTTCTGTGAGACCAGTATTTGAAGGAGTGCCCTGTGCAGACTGCGGCAGTGGAGATTGGAGAGATTGAGACAGAGGTGGAACGAAAGTTTTTGGATCAATGGCTGGTGAGTCAGGATTGTTGACACCTTTCTCAGAAGGAGAAATAGGATCTTGCTGTGTGAAGTTGGTACCCGAAGAGGCCTGCTGTTGATTTAGATAAGGCTGGTGCTGTTGTTCCTGTTGGTGTTGTTGCTGTTGAAGTTGGATTATTGGGCCATTTTGCTGATAGTTTTGGTGATGTTGTTGTTGTATAGCAGGTGTCTCTTTAACATAGCTATGAAGAGCCCACAAGGACTGCCACCACTCCAACAAGAAGGTATCAGGAGAAGTCATCAACATCTTGACATCTGGCAAGTCGCCCACTCCAGCCTGGACAGGGTTGACAGACAACAGACCATTCAAACTAGCATTCTTCTCTAGAGTGTCGCAGTCTTTAGAGGAGACAGGGACATCAGCCTCCTTTAACAAAATTTTTGCGGTCTCGTAATGTTTGTTCTCGATCAAGTAGTTATAGAGATGAGCATACAACAGCTGCCTTGAGTTCTTAGCAAGAGCATCCGACACAACTGTTTGGTTGGCAGCGTTTTCGTCCTCCGGTTTCACTGTAGGTTTTGCACTGTATCTGTTCTGGGAACTCATAGCTCCTTATCGGCGAGCTTTGAGGGTTGTCTGATATGATTTGTGTTGATATTGGTTGACAAAGGTGTTTTCACTAACCAAGAGATAAAAGGGAAAATCACCAGACAAGGAGGGACAAAGACAAAGCGATACTTCTCAGTGCTGTGAGAAACCGCGTGTGGTTTAGGGGGGGGGGATATGGATGGGGGTAAATAGGGGAGGGAGCTATCAGAAGAGAGGAAGAAAAGGTATTTCTTTGGTTGGGTCAGAATCCTTTGTGCTGTTGGCTGGTGCTGTTTGTTTATGCCCAGCGCATTTGAGTTGAGCAGGGCTTTTTTGTTTTGAGTGTCTGTATCATTTCCGACCAGATTGGCCACGTGATACAGATCGTAATTAAATCGACTTTTGGGCTCCACAACGGCGAATTCTGGTTTGTGCGATTTAACGAATTTTGGTGAGAACAAAGTTGGACAGAACTTTTTATAATCGAGCAGAAAAGGAAGCGATTATTTGCTGCTAACCAAGAGAAGAGAGTGACATTCACAGCGAGACACACACACACGGTCATATCACAGAACTCAGAAACACCCAGAACTTTCACTTTCCCCTCACTGCCATTTGATTCTTATATTCTTTTTGGCCAACTGGTGCTTTTCACACACTTATCACTAAATAAGAGATCTGATAGATACCTCACCGAATAATATCACAAAATCCCTCTCGAACACACAGCAACACCCATAAATAATGTCAGATAGATCATACTCAAAGGAGCAAGAAGTCATAGTGGAAAGAATACTCAAACACACAAGCCACGAATATTACAAGATTCTAGATATCGAGAAGACTGCCACTGAAAATGAGATCAAAAAGGCATATAGAAAAATATCACTAAAAGTCCATCCGGATAAGAACTCACATCCCAAGGCAGACGAGTCCTTCAAGAGAGTTGCTAAGGCTTTCGAAGTTTTGGGAGACCCCACAAAGAGAAGAATATACGATCAGACCGGTTCTGATCCTGATTCTAGAGGCTCGACAGCGTCGGCTTCTGGATTCAGTTCTGCTAATGCTGCTAACCATCCATTCTTCCAAGCAGGTGGTCCTTTTGCATTTGGTGGTGTCCCAAACCAGGGTTTCAACGGATTCCAGTTTCAACAAGGCGGAGGCGATTTGTTTGATATTCTATTTGGAGGAAATGGAGGCTCTCCATTTGGTGGAACCACTTTCACTTTCGGTGGTAATGGATTTGGTGGCCCATTTGATGGATTCCAACAATTTCAGCATCGTGCTCGTCATAACGCTCGTAATGGTCCTAGAGCGAATCACCAGCAGCACCAGCAACAACAGCAACAACAGCAAGAAGCACAGAGCCCATCACTCTTCGACCTATTTAGACAATATCTTCCGATGATCCTAATCCTACTCATACCCATGATTTCTAATCTCTTCTCAGAGTCTGCAGAGGCTTTCCAGTTCCAAAAGAAGGCCCCATATGTCCATGCGAAATCCACGTCGACTTACAACATTCCCTACTATATCACTGAGAAACAGGCACAGACGCTGAACGAATACAAGCTGAAGAAGCTGGATAGAGAGGCTGAGGTCTCATACATCTCGACACTAAAGGACAACTGCCGTCGTGAAGCCAGTTTCAAAGAGCACCAAATCCAGGATGCTTATGGCTGGTTATTTACCGACGAAGAACAACTGAAAAGAGCACAGAGTATTCGCCTGCCAAACTGTGAGAGACTCTCCCAACTCGGGCTTAATTAATCAACGCACTGCTGCACAGTCAGTTGCGAATAAATGGCATTTTCTTTCTACGTTTTTAAGTCTGTAACCATGGTAACTCAGATCATCAACATTTTCCTGAGATTTCGCGAACATAAACAAAGGACAAAAAAAAACATACAGAATTTAGCGAACAAAAACAGAGGGTAAAGATAGAGATCGCCAGGCCGCGAGACTGTTTGAGAAAGACCATTGAGGAGCGCGTGAACTGTTGGCGGTACAAGCGATACACATCTGACGGTGGTCTTGTTTTCCTTTAAGGCATGAGTGAAACTACCGGCTACAACCTGATGGACAGTCTGCAACCACTGAAGAGATATCTTTCGCTATCCACTTCATATCAATCCACACAACCGAGTCCACATCAGAGTGGGAAAGAACTGAAGTATGGTGATATAAGGCAGGACATATCCGACTGGGGCATAGACACGGGTGACTTTAGATCGTTGAGCTCGCCGACTCTGGTTAATGCTGATTATACAAATTCAACATTTAGCGAAGATACAGTCAGCCATACTATTGAGCAGCCAATAGAAGATTTTAATGATTGGGGACTTTCACCACAGAAATTACTAAGGACTGATACGAACTTAGCATCTATCCAGACTTCTCTTTCCAGAATGTTACAAATGTTCCAGAGTTTGGAGCTGGACTCTGTCGAATTCCAAGATGAGTTCAGATACATATTGATTACTTCACAACTTCTAGATGAGACTATACTGGTATCCAAATACTATAACAAGAAAAAGGACTCAGCTCTAGCACTAAACAAATCAAGATCAGTCATTTCAACGGTATTCGGAAGAATAATACGGCTGAATTCTAGCTTTAGTATGGATTCGGTCATTGATCAATCTTCAAGACTGATACCCATAACATTCCTCCTGCATTTTTTATATAATAACTACCAGAAGTTCTCCCATAGAAAGATAAAGATATTCATGATAGTTATTGGTGTATCAATATTCAGAGCTCTTCGATCCAAATTAATAAAGACCAAGATCATTCATAATACTTTGTTAAGAGATTTGAAAAAATTTATAAAAACACACCAAAAATTGGACATACTCCTTCAAAGACTTAATAATAGATACAAGGAGATGAAGCTGTTTTCCAACCTTATCAATGACTCTAAATCGCACCAAGAAGATCCCCACGAACTCTTCCAACTACTCAGTTCTTCAACCACTGCAATCACCAGTTCTATTATTTTCAATATATCATACATTATTCCACTTACAAATGCCTTAGACCTTGAGAATTATTGTGGAATCTACAATGTTCAGGTCAATGACCTAGGCTTCATATTACAGGATTTCAAATCTTTGAGCCTGGATAGTATAGGCTCTACTGAAGTCAATTTTGAGAAATTGAAAAAGTTTCACTATCTCAGAAGGTTCTATTTATGTTGTTTATTAGCCATAACTCACGAATCAAACCTGTTCGAGGCAACCCCATTTTCTTCAAAAATAGAAAGATTGTTACACCTTGAAAGCTCTGTGAAGTGTTATTCGACTCCACACAAACTGTCAATTATCTCATCAAACCTAAAGAAATTAAGATCACTGGGTGAATCTTTGCAATTAATACTGAATGAATACCAAATTGGTCACTCAAGCGGCACAGTTGGCGAAACAAATTTGCAGCCTGATGCTTCAAATCTGAAAAGTTCTGAGTTGTTTGAAAAAACAAAAGAACTACAAGTTGAATTACTACTTTTCGATAAAAATCAATCAATGGAGAAGCAAGTTGACGATTTTACAAAGTTTGGAGACCTCCTGGAGACGCTGAATGCTATTTACCAGAAGGATCTCTCATCGCTAAAAAAATCATTAGATAAGAAACCATTCAATCTCCAATCAGCTGCTGCTTCCGCCAAACCAAAAGATGATGGAAGAAAAAGATATTCTCCGATTCAACAGTATCAGTTATCTCCTAGATCAGTATCCCTAACGTCCCCAAAGAATTATAAAAGACTGAGTTCTGGATTATCCGTTCCTCTTCTTACCGTTCTTGAAGACGAAGAATCAACTGCAAAAAGGTCAATGTCATTTGATAACAGTTATCTGAACAGTACCCCTAATTACTCAGAAGAACCAAAATATCATATTAAAACGGACTATATCTCCGAGCGAAAACTGTTATCTAATGATGATACTGTTGTGATATCTTCTGCTTCGGATGATATTGAGGGTTGCGATGTCCTGAATGAGAATGAATTGAAGCAGACTTTAGAATCTAAGTTTTCAAAATTCGCTTCGAGAGTGAGTGAACGTGTTATCAATCAAAATAGTGAAACAGAGGAGGAAGAAGATTCTATAAACTTCAATGATCAGAAAGTGAATATGGAACAGGCTTTACCAATGATGAATGAGTTGCGTGCTGCTTTTGATCATCAAGTATGGAAATGAGGATTACTCATACGAGCACGCTGGATCGTGTGACTGAACTTTGTACGACAATAGATAATTCCCTTGAGCGTACTAGAACGCTGTATGACATTAATAGAAATATAGTATTATTTCTAGATCAATCTAAATAATTTGTAAGTTTTCGAGTGTTTTACCCTTGACAAACTCTAAACCTTCGCCGGCATAAGAAGTCAAACTACTCACTTCAACCTTAGAATCTCCGGGCAAAACACCCTCAGCAGCAACGACCCATTTAGAAGACAAATTTAGATAAGCGTCAACACTAGTTTCCGGTGTATCGTTTTTAGCACCTGAGGCGTTCTTTAATGGAGAAAATTCTTCGGTTCTTTCGACTTCTAAACAACCAAAATTTTCTAGCTCAATGTCCTTAAATACATCAAAGATGAATTGTTCTAGTTTGATACCATTTGGTTCGGTTGGTTTATAAAATTCACCTTTTTCATTCAATGATGGGATTTTCTTATATGCGATATGGAAAGGTAAGAACTCTTGATTATCAATCCATTTAGTGATAGATCTGTTTAGTAGTTCAACACTGTAGTAATGATTAACAATATTAGCAGCTCTGAATGATAACAGACCATCAGCATCGACTTTTTCGCTTAGTTCTTTACTAATTTCCGAGTACTCAATCACGGCAGGTCTATTTAGTTCTTCATCCAAAACGATCAAACCAACAGATTCGGAAGCTTGTGTTTTTCTAACGACCTTGGTAGATAACTCGTATTTATTGTCGATTGAGAAACCAATGAAGGTAGGATCAGCAACACGGACTAAAACGTTGTCAACACAGTACATATGAATGTGCTTAATACCTTTTTCCGCAAAGTCCTCGAGTAATTTGTTAGTGTAGATAGCTTTATATAAGCCCCCATTACCATCTGGAGATTCGGCAATTTTGTCTTCAGCTTCTAGAAGGATGCGTTCGCCTTCTTTATCGAAACATGGCAAAGTGCCTTGGTTGAAGAATTTGATCTGACTCTGTTCCAAGCCAAAGTAATTGTTCTCGGAAAAAAATTGTTCAGTTTCAGCCCTAGTTGGTTTTGATGTCATTATATACCAATAGATCTTTGCATTGGTTCCATATTTAGCATTGGCGTTGGTTTCAGCTTTTGTTAGTTTCTCGGCCTGAATTTGAAACAATGATTTCTGTGATGGTAAACCAATATTGTAGCATCCTTTTGGTTTCGAGGAACCCAATCTGGTACCTTGACCACCAGCCATCAATATGACACCGACTTCACCTTTGGAAATTGCTTCTAGACCGATTTCTTTCCATTTTGCTTTTGTTGAATCCGAGGCCTCAATCAAAGAAGAGAACGATGATTCAGGTAGAGGTTTGAAAGATCTACCTTTCGTTGAGTTCTTTGAGAATTCGATAGCCCGTTTGACAATTGGAGAAAGTTTGCTTTCCAGCTCTTGAGCAGAAGACATTGCTTGCGACTGTGCCAAGTGTATAAAGAAAGAGAGAAAAAGAAGTTAGGGATCTGTTCTTTTCTTCGTGTTGTTGTTTTTTTTGGTTACACATGTTGATCTATTACATAAGCAATTATGTTTATATAGTTCCAATTTTTGTCGCTTTAGTCCTCATCCTCTTCAACTGGTCTATAGATCTTTCTTCTTTTGATGGTGATACCTTTTGCTTTTGTTTCTTCATATGCTGATATCAAGGCTAGTTTAGCCTTTTCCAGGCTCTCATCAGTGATTTGGTAATGGAATGAGACACGTTCTGCCCAAAGTTTGATATTAGCCTCTTTTGCATACTTCTCTAAAATCTCACCGTCAATTGGTGTCTTTTTAACATCAATGAACACAAAGTTGGTATGTGGTGGCTCCGCTAATGCAATGCCTTTACTGACCAAAAAATTGGCCAGAGATTTAGCCTTTTCATGAGAGGATTTGATCTTCGAGAGATTTTCATCAATAGCAACAGAGGCCATGGATGCTAAAATACCACTTTGTCTAATTCCACCACCATTTTGCTTCCTGAAATGATTTGCCTTCTTGATGAATTTTTTAGGGCCAACCAAGACAGAGCCAACTGGGGCTCCTAGTGATTTTGAAAGACATAAGCTAATAGAATCAAATAACTTACCATAACTTTCTATAGAGATACCAGTTTCCACTGAAGCATTCCATAATCTTGCACCATCACAGTGAATGCCAAATCCATTTTCTCTTGCAAAGTCTGATATTCTTTTCAGTTCATCGTATGGAAAGATAATACCGTGTAGAGTATTTTCTAAAGAAATGAGTCTTGTTGGAGCACTGTGAATATCACCGTCATCAATAACCAGATGATCTTCGATATCTTCTAGAGTTAGGTAGACGCCATTTGAAGGTTTGACTGGGATCACAATGGCGTTTGATAATATAGCTAATCCAGCAGCTTCATGTACGAAAATATGGGACCTGTAATCACAGATGATCGAGTAGGGTGGTTGTGCAAGATGTGTTCTAATTGCAATTTGGTTGGATAGCGTTCCAGAGACACAGAAGAGGCCTGCTTCCTTACCCGCTAGTTTTGCAACCTTGTCTTCTAAAGCATTTGTATCATCATCCTCGTTGTAAACATCATCCCCAACGGTGGCATCTAGAGAAGCCTGGTGCATCGATGGTGTTGGAGTTGTGAATGTGTCACTTCTGAAATCATTTCCAGCTGTTTTGTACCTCCCTCTGGTCATTGTCTTTCTAGTTCCTATGCATGGAACTCTTGATATTGCAAGTTCGCTAAGTATCGTTTGTTATCTCTGGGGCTGAAAGGGGAAAAATGGTTTTGAGCCAGTGGCTATTTGTCTGTTCGTCTGTGTTTATCAAAATATAAAACTTCTCTCAACATGTTTTAAGATTCAGCAAAGTTCTCATTACATAATTACATAGCACAGAGAGATAATGAGAGTGGCTAATTGAAGCGTCAAAAAATGATAATTGGAACTACCTACACCACCAAAGTGGCAATACATATAAACTATTAAAATCTCACTTCAAAACAGGCTATGAATCATGCCAGTGCTTTATGAAGATGATACACTAGATGACTTCTCTAAGGGGGTTAAAAAAACTATTATCATCGAAAGGGCCACCCTAGAGAGATATCTTAACCTACCCTGGGGGGACCGTAATGAGTTCAGAGAAGAGATTAAAAAGCGTACAAAGGATTACGACGACGGGTGCATTGGTATGGGTGAATTAGAGAAGGAGTGCCACAACGTTGTCAGTGTCGATGTTCTATTTAAGCCATTTCAGTATAAAGTTGCTATCGATCGGCGCCAATGGGAAGTCATACTAGACAAAGATTTAACAGAGAATACGATAGAGAAATTATTTAAGGAAGCAAACCTTAGTTTACGTAACTTGAAACATGGCTATATAATGGCATTGACCACTTTTCAGGAAAAACTAGTGTGGGCCGAAATTTATATGAACATGCTTGTCAAAGGGGTCAAGTTAGGAAACGCGCTAACGCAGAGCCAGAACTTCTATTCCAACACATTAAACAAAGATAAGGGTTTGTTTTTCAAGAAATATTTCCAAAATGCGACGGAAATGGATGATGAACAATGCAGTGATGATCGTTTAATCGAGCTTTTACGCTGCTTCTTGGCGCCTGTTAGTATCAACTCAACTCTAATCATTCCGGTAAAAGAATGCCTCAAAACAGGCCAAACTGAGCCTGATTTTACAATTAGATTTCTCCTTGAATTTACCTTTGAAAACATACATGGACTGCTGCTCACTCAAATTGAATCTCAGCTGGAACGCAAGCCTGGACTTTGCAAGCCTAGATCTCGCTCACTGAAGGATATATCAGTTTCATGGCTACATGAAACAAATCAGTACGGAATCGACCCACGACCAGCAGAAGACCAGTCAGGTACGTTTCCATTGGAGAATGCAATTGTTTACGAAAAGGAACTAGCGTGGGCAGCGAAGTCTGATATTAAGATCGAATCCAAATTCACAGTGGACAACTTTCTGGTGACGTTCAAGCCGATACTTATGAAGTTTCATTTGTGCGAATCACTGGTAATTGATTTACTGAATTATTTCAAAAATCCCACACTTGATGCCATGACTGCCCCTTTATATAATGTTTTGAACCGAGCTATCACATATGCCCAGCTCTTATTATCACCCATTGTCATCATCAGCAATCTCAACGAATTCTTTGTCCTCGTTTTCCCAGTGGCTGAAGTTTTTAGCAGCAGAAAAGAGCTTAAAGCAGATTATAGCAAATGTGAGTTTTTTGCTATTGATGCACGAGAAAAACCCATTAGTCTTTTCTTGTCTCTTTTAACCTGCAATGTATTGGTAGAGTTTCAAAAGCTAGTATCAACCAGTGATGAGTTTTTCAACTGTGTTAGAAGATCCAGCAAAGGCGACTGGATGAATCTGTGCATACGTTCAGCTATTTGGACATATTTGGCTCCACCGGAGAAGCTATTGAGGGATCTTGAACGGTATAAAATTTCAAAGAAGATTTTGCTTATATGTTTGAAGATTTCGAAGAAGACGAACCTTAGCGATAAAGAAAATGAAATACTCTCATCCATTATTGGTAGAATCGAAAAATTATGGCCCCAGAGACAAGAAATCAGCATTATTGATGAAGATGGAATAGAACGTAAGACGCCAGAGCTAGTCCAAAGTGATGAATTTGTTTTAATTGAAGTATTAAAGGGCGAAGAATGGTATGAAGATATTGCATCAACCTTTGTCGTAACCAAAAAGCCATCACCAAAAGAGTATATTTTAAAACTATATGACCCAGTGAAAATTAGGCTGTTTGATGATGGTGAAGCGCCTTTACCACCAATCTCAGGTAATGTAATTAAGACAGGATTTTTTAACAATCTTCAATCTGTGGTATGCGAACGTTTTTTGAAGGAGGTGTATGTCTATTCCAAAATTCTAGAAAATGGGATAAGTGGATTAGCACCTCAGTTTGAGTTGTTTGGATTTTTGAATAATAAAGACCTTGAAGGGGAAACAGCCAAAGACTCACCGGATGCTCTATACAGTTTTACTAAAATGATGAATTCAAATGAAAGTGATGATGATGAGCTTTTAAATCAGCAAGGTCCGTTTTTCCTACTAGAGAAACTCACAGAGATACCGGAAAGTGAGATGTCTTCACTGGACGACGACATCAAGAAACGGTTGTTGGAGGATGGTGAGGCTAACTTGAAAAAACTTCATGACTTGGGAATACTACATGGTGATATCAAAGAAGATAACGTACTCATTGTAAGAGGAAGAGGGCAAGATAACTCGCCGATTGTTAAATTTATCGATTTTGGCCATTCAGTTATTACGAAGGCGAACTCTAACAACAGCAAACTTAATAATGATGAATTGGTAGCATTAAGAAGAGTGTTGGAGGACAAATTGAATTACCCGAGAGGCTGGTAATGAGAGTGATATGGTTTACTTGTAAAAGAACCGAATGGGAAAAACTTGAAGATGTGTTGGAGTATAAACTAGGTATGCAGAACTCTTGCTAATGAGAATGATATGGTTTGCTTGTATTAATTCGTGTCGCTGAAAAGGAAATGTTGAAATATCGAGTTCTGTATCTTATCCACTTGCCGTTACTTTTCGTTCTTTCCACTAAAGGATATCAACTTACTTCATGTCTATTTACAGAGACAATAATTAGTTTGATCTTCACAGCAAGTGAATCGAATCGGTGGTGGTACCGATTTGAGTTTTGGAAAGAGTGGATGAAATCTCAGCCTAACTGAAAGCCGGTAACACTTATTTTAAACTGATATTGATTCTCTGTGTATGTCTGTGCCATTGCAGAAGTACACACAGTTGCAATGTCCGATTCTGAACTATATAGTTTCAAAAAGAAGAGAGGAGCTATCCACTTAGATAGTGATTAGTACCCCTTTTACATTATTATGATAGTTCACAGGATGATCTCGCTAAAACATTCTGGATCGTATTGTTTGCTGATGGGGGTACTGCGGGAGTATTCGTTTCAAGAGGACACATTTACTCATTCATTCACTGCTGTTTAGAAAGAAACAAAATGAAACTTTGTCACGCAGCATATACGATCTACAATAGAAGTTGCCTCTCCGAGCTTACACTTATTCTTAAAAATCTGAGTAGTGTCCACTATGAAATAACTATTTCGAAGATAATATACTCTCTTGTAGTAAAGCCATCTCTTAAAGCGAGAACATGCAATCGAACCACCAATAGATTTGCTACAGATTCTTATCCACTATTGAAACACCAAATATTCAAACATATCCAACTATAACCGCAACGGAAGCTCAGTCTTCTGAACGATCCACTCGACTTAGCTAGTAGAGTTTTGTGGAACATGCCGCGAAATTTCGGTAATCGCACACTTTTTGCCCGTGACTTTTCTTAAATAAATTACATAAACAAAGCACAGTTTTCCATCGAAAACGCACAAACATCAATACAAACAGGCAGTTTGGAAGCAGAGCTTTGCGCTCATTTCGGTCGTATCGTTGTCAATACCGGTCCCTGTCAGCATGTTCTGGCCGTTGTCCATTCTTTCCCTGGCCGTCTTTTGGTTGGTTCACAGGCTCTACACACTTGCAAAAGTTCCAATAAGTGATCTGGTGAAAGTGCTGAACATTGACATTCCTAAGTCCACTAAGATATCTATTGATAATATCACGGATAAGAAAGTGTTTTTGCACTGGGACTTGCCCTCGGCGGAGGAGAGAATTGTCAATTTCGTGTTGTTCATCAACGGATTACAGGCTTCTGTGCTAAGTGGAACAGATTCACATTGTTTTATATCCAACTTATTACCAAATAAGAAATACAAACTAGATCTTGTGTGCATCAATAACAAGGGATTTAAGGCAAAGAGTGATAGCATATACATCAAAACTAAATCCACTGAAGTGGTGAACTACCATAATAAACTGCTCTTGGAGAACCCAGAGAACCTCTTTAAACTGCTTACTGATAACAAAGCTGATGTTGCCGCAGTTCATAAGGTCGTAAACTCTAATGTTGAGGCGAGACCGACAAGATCACGTTCAAATACGCTTAACTCGGTCAATGTTGATAATACAACGGCGAATGGAAGTATACATGGGTTACCTGATCCACTGAACATGGAGAACATAGAAGAACTAAGGTATTACCTAGAGTCTGGCCAGGAGGAATTGCATAACGTTCTGAAACAGCAACAACAAACTATATCAGATTTTCAAGAACAAGAAGCTATGTTAATCGACGAGAGAGATAAACTACGTGAACGTAAGAAATTAGAAGACGTTAATAGGCAGTCTATGAAATCAGAGATCAAAATGCTGGACGAATCAAGAAGATTAACTGAAATCAGAAAATCAAAACAGGAAAACATTTTGCAAACAAAATTGAAACTGATTGCTAAAATGGAAAGCGAGTTGAGAGAATGGAATATAAAAATTGACGAATTTGAGGGTCATAAAGTTGAAACCGAGAACAACGAGGAGAAATTATCTGGAGAGCTTGACACTGATATTGAAGGTAAGAGAATCACTATCAAGGCATTACAGACTGAAGTTGGTCAAATTGATGACCAAGTTCGGAGTTTGCTTGCAAAGAAGAAGCAACTGGACCAGGCGAAACCAAGAATCCAAAAATTATTGAGAACTTTGCATGACCATACAGACCAGGGTGGCTGTATTGATGCGGAAGGACTAAAGACCTTAGATGCACTACTTACTATTGATCAAGATGCTTATTCCAAGATTAAAGCAGAGATTGATACTGACATCAAACTGGAAGCCGAATGGAGAGCACAACAACAACGTGAGGTCAACCATTGTTTGAAAGTCGCCAAAGCTCTTGAAACTTTAAAATTCGAAAATAGCTCTTTAAGAAATGGATGGGTTACCCAAAATGAAGGTAATCCAATTTCACCACCAACCACCAACTCATCAGTCTCACTAGCCAATTTCCCACAAGCAGTTCCACCTTTTTCGATTCCGATCACCTCAAATTCCTCTTCTGTTGGAAATTTTGTTTATAACAACTTTGCAACTGGCAGCTCACCATCTTTGAGTTCCACAAAATTACAACAAAACCCACAAACGAGCCCTACCTCCTTCCAAATCCCATCGGTTTGGAACTCCTATTTATCACAGTCAAATAATGGACTAACGGTCAATACTAAGGATTTTACACCGGAAGAAGAAACGCAGGAAATTGATTCACCATCCGTAAATATGTTTTTACCTACGAATTTGATTGGTGATGATTTCGCGGATATACTTGGTAATTCTGATGACCATATAGGTAAACAATCAGTGAACCCTGAGGGAAACATATCTATAAACCAAACCAACTTCAACCAGTCATCTGCTAACTTGAGCACTGCAAGTATATTCCATGGGGAATTTGGTATATCATCACCTCCAAGATTCTCTTTGGAAAATCCCACATCACCTGCCCAATCATTTAATAATGAATTCCTATCAGTTCAAAATTCCCCAAATGCTAATGACATCAATTCTATATTATCTGGAAATGCTAATGTTTCCATATCACAACCACAAAATGAAACTACACATAATGAAGGGTACTTCAACACATTATCACCAAGAAAACTATCCAATGTTTTCAGTTTTGGGAGCAAGCCTAAAGTTGACTCTTTGCGTCATCCTGAAACACCTGCATCTGCTCCTAATCCATCTGTATCATCAACCAAACAACAAAGTAAATTTTTCCATATGACTGGAAATTCCAAGACGTCTAATGAATCCACTTCCCCACCGTTCTTCACTTTCAATAACAGTGACCAAAATGGTAATAGCGGTCTCTTTAGCACATTTGATTCTTTATGGCAAGGGAACTCAGTCAGAAACAATCCACATAATCGAAACATTTCAGTGAATTCTTCTCATTCAAACACCAATCTAGAGAAAGATAACGAGAGTTGGGCCAAGTTTCATTTTGGTACTTCTAATGGCCAGGAAGAATCAGTCGACGTTGAGAGCCTAGACAATGAGCTCGGCGTCCCTGTCGCACTCACAAGTACTAATAAATCTTCTAACACTGCATCTGTTAAATCAGTCAAATCAACTATTGATCCATCTTCGTCACCATCCTTTTTCCGGAAGAAGATTTTTACTTTTGGAAATAACCAAAACGTCGACAAATCTCCTACCAAAGGTGGATTATTCCAAACTAATTCACAAAATAAAGATGAAGATCACGAAGACTCTGCTATTATTGAAGACCATCCTACAAGAAAGCTTTTCTCAAGGAATCGTAAAGCTTCATCTACTGCCACTCGAAAACAATCGAATTCAAGTTCCTTTGAGGAACATGGTGTTTTAGAAGGCAGTTCCATCCAGTCAGGTTCGACTACTAATAGTAGATCAATTGTCAGAAAGCTGAGTTTTTTCAGTTCGAAAAGTGGAAGTAACGCAGCTCATAAGGATATTGAGGATATTGACGAGAATAATGAGGACGAATCTGACGAGAAGTTGAAACAGTAATACTGGCTCATAAAGGCTTGAGACTGTATTAAAAACCACTGTATAATGAGATTATTTATATAGTATCATGCATCGAACTCACTAGAGGTTCTAAATAGAATGTCAACCAATCAAGCTTTTATTCGATTGTAGAGATTACTCGAGAATTTGTTATTGGTAGCTACAACAACACTAGTTATGACACTATTTACTTTGGGATAATGCATTGTTTGATTAAAGTAGAATATTGTGAGTAGTTTAACTCAACTGAGAGTCTATTTAGCAGAATAACAACGTTATTAAACACACATGAGTCAAACACTGGAAAACCAAAATGAGAAAATCAAATGAATGACAATTATTTTTTCTAACTTGATGGATCAAAAGCAGCTAGAACTTTATCTCTGTCCTTACCTAGAGGGCTTTTATACTGGAATGTATCAGATCCCGACCAATCGACTTTGATTTTCTTGAACTTGTTTGTGTCTGTGTTCTTAAAGATATTGATCTTATCATTTTCCCATTCGTTTCTAACATCTTCAAAGCCTTCGTCCCATATTTTATCATAAAATTGTTTCAACTTGTTCTCTTCTATTTGTCTAGCCTCTTCCTGAGCCATCCACTCCATATGTTTCAAATCATCAGAAGATGGTTCGTAGATATGCCATATCACATAATGAGGCAAACCAATGACTGAATAACCCATTCTTTTACAGAGTTTACCGAATGCTTCAGTTTCAGCATGTTTTTCAAATGAGAAAGCAGGGAAATGAGCACCATGTCTGAAAACGCTTGCTCTTGCCAAAATAGAAACACCTCCTATACCATCCAGTTCCATTTCAACTTCTGGATCGCCATAAGGATCTCTCAAATAAGCCAAATGAGGTCTCCAAGTTGCATATTCGACATAACCTTCAACAATAACGGCATCTTCACCAAGAGTCTTGGCTAATTGTAAACCACCTTCACTTTCCTGCCAGGAGTTCAAATCGTAAGGTTGCTGATTTCCTAGCCAATCTGGTAAAGGTCTCCAAACATTTGGCACAATAACATCTTTTCCATGATGCATCAAGTCTTCCAAGATCGTTGGTGGGACAGTTTCAACATCAGCATCTCTCCAGTAGACCCAAGAGTGATGAGGCTTGATACTAACAGACCACAACCAGTTTCTTGCTCTGGCCATAAGTTTTCTTCTAGGACCTTGTGCTTCAAATCCATGACGATCACTGAAGCCTTGTCCAATAACTTGACCAAAATCCTTTTCATGTATTTCGATAGCCCCGAATTTCAAAGAGCTATCTTTACCATTTTGGATCTCTTGTAAATGGCTGACTAAAACATCCATTGTATTATCGGAACTATCACTCACCAAAAAGGATAGATCAATCAAATGATGTGGATAAGTTAGGTTTTTCATATGACCAAAAAACATAGGTAGATGAGCAGCGGCGTCTCTCAAAGGAACGCAGAATAGAACACGTTCTTCATGTTGCCAACCATCAGGCAACCCTTCATAGTTCTTCAAATCGTAGAACTCCACAGATGGGATGCTGTTGAAGCTTGGAACATACAGCTGTTGGAAAAACAGAGGCAGCGCCATGTTAAGAATGAGAATGATTGAAGTGATGGCACCAAGGGCATAGAGCGAGACCTTCAAAAGTGGTAGATGTTTCAATGAGAGAAAGGGAAGCGTGGAAGTTCCCACTGGTTTATAAAAGGACATGCTGTGTGATATGTTGAAGTCTGAGTAGAATTCTTTGAACTAGGAGTAAAATAAAAACACGAAAATAGAAACAGCCACTTGAAAACAATGTGAGCGAGTGAGGTGGGCTTATGGAAGGAACAATGTGTCTGATGCAAAGGGGACGATTAGTCGAATAAACCAAAAAAGACACGCAACAAGGACAGACTTTGGTTGGTCTTTTGGCTAGTTTTATTTATGCCTGTGGTGTGAAAATGCGAACAAACTGAGGACGTAGCCGAGGAGGAGATAAATAAAAAGACAAGAAACCCTCAGAAATGGAGGGAACCTGTTGCTGGAAAGCAAGAGCCTGTTTGCGTAGCGATGGGGAGAATTGGAAAGAGAGCAATCCTGGCACGTGCCCGAGTTTCTGTCGTCAGTTGCGTAGCTGGAAAAGATGCTGGAAAAGGCCTTCTTTTTGTTGCTGATGAC
This sequence comes from Wickerhamomyces quercuum, assembly GCA_030556525.1. NCBI lineage: Eukaryota > Fungi > Ascomycota > Saccharomycetes > Phaffomycetales > Wickerhamomycetaceae > Wickerhamomyces > Wickerhamomyces quercuum. The sequence goes on from JAKTUE010000004.1 coordinate 88,929, forward strand.
AGACATTTTTTGTCAAACCAAAACAAATATTTCGAAGCGAGAGAAAATCGAAAATCACGAGGAAAAAAGAAAAGACAAAACACCCCAAAGAGGAAGATATCCCAATTCAGACATAGAAAAAGAGAGAGAGATAGTGGATGGACATCATCAACAAAGAAACCGACTAAAGAGAGCCTACTTATGAAGGAGTCTAGATGTCCTTAACAAACCATTGTATATGTATTAGGTTCATTGCCAAAAAAAAAATTAAAAATGGGAAAAAGGAGTGCTAGTAGTATCAGTGAGAAGCGGAGGGGCCTTTAGAGTATAGACCTTTCTAACCATAGTCACTTTGGTTAGTGGTTCAATCAGTGTTACTCGCCCTTCAATTTGCAGAACGAGGTCCCAGTGGCCATATAAGTGCTCGGACCATTCACAATCTAAGGGGAAGTTATGAGATCATCAAAGGTAAGCCAATGCTTGTTTCTCTTTCTTCCTATTACGCCAATTATCGATTAGTCTATCACCTGCAGCTAGCTCATCATCAACTTGTTCTATACCTTATATAAACAAAACCCAAAAACATTGAAAAAAAAATGCAGTCATTAAAAATAAATATCATGAAGTTCGTACCTAAATGCCATTTTGAAAAATTTTATCACCATTTCCAACCAATCAATATTTGACTGGTGTTGGTGAACGGTACATCTTGTATGGACCATCATGAACATGTGGATTCTTCTTGGAGTATTCGGCAGCTTCCAAAACAGCCTTCTTGACGTTTTCCAAACTCTCCTCATCTATCTGGTAATGGAATGCCACTCTACCACCCATCAACTTGACGCCATGTTTGTTACCAAATTTAATAACGGTATCATCTTTAATGTAGTTAGCCTTAAGGTCAATAAAGACGAAATTGGTGTCAACTGGAGATTCCAAAATGATACCGTTCTCGATACAGAAATCACCTAAAGCTTTGGCTTTTCTGTGAGATTCTCTTAACAGAGGTAGAGTCTCATCAATGGCAACAGAAGCCATTTTAGCCATCATACCAGATTGTCTAATCCCACCACCGCATTGTTTTTTGAAATGATTACATTTCTTGATGAATGGAGTTTCACCAACCAAGACAGAACCCATTGGAGCACCAATAGATTTTGATAAACAAATACTGATGGAATCAAAAATTTCACCATATTTACTTAATGGGACACCAGCTTCTTCAGAAGCATTCCAGATTCTCGCACCATCACAATGTAATTTATAACCATTTTCGATACAAAATTGTTTAATTTTTAATAACTCTTCGTATGGATAAATGATACCATGTAAGGTGTTCTCCAATGAGATAAGTTTTGTTGGGGCACCATGAATATCACCATCTTCTGGAATGATGTTTTGCTTGATATCTTCCAAAGTCATGTAGTCACCATTTGAAGGTCTGACTGGAGTAACCATGGCATTTGACAACATGGCTAAACCAGCAGCCTCATGAGTATAAACATGAGCTCTATAATCACACAAGATTGAGTAAGGTGGTTGGAATAAATGTGATCTGATGGCAATCTGGTTTGAGAGAGTACCAGAGACACAGTATAGACCAGCAGGCTTACCGGCTAGTTTGGCAACTTTCTGTTCCAAAGCAATAGTGTCCACGTCTTCATTATAGACAGAATCACCGATGGAGGCAGTTAGGGCAGCCTTGATCATGCTTTGGGTAGGAGTGGTGAAGGTATCACTTCTGAAGTCGTTTCTTGCAGAAGTGTACGGTTGCAAAGGTTCAGGGAAGGTCATTGTTTTACTTGTTCGTAGCAGAAGGGACTCAAGAGAAATAGAGAGAGGGAGAAACCCTTAAGAGAGAGAGCAGTTTTTTATATAAAATTTTACTTTTCCCGACGGACGGTGACACATTCGAATTTTTTTTTTTTTTCTTTCTTCTTTCACTTAAACGGCGGACCGCAAAGTGGAAAGAATTAGCGCCGCCTCGTCGGGGACAAGCACCCTCCCAGTGCCTTGCCTGCCTAGGAGGAGGCCAGAGCCCTTGACTGAAAGGAAAGAGTGAAAGAGGCCTTTCTCTGTGCGTGCCATTACCAGTATTACCTCTCTATGTAAATAGCGAGCTCTGTTCCACACAACACAGAGCACACTTTTCAGTGCTCTTAAGACCCGAAACAGAAGTGTGCACTGTTGGGGACAATACACCAGTTTCTCTACTAAACTCCCATACTTTATCTTTTTTAAGCGTGTTTTCTTCGTTTGTGTACTGCTGTTCACTGTTCACTGTTCTCTCGCTTGTTTTGTGACTGCTGTTTGGCTTTTTGACTCACACACAAAAAAAAAAGAAACGTTTCCGATTGGTTGTGGACTTGAGTTTTAGGGTTAGCACGTTAGGGCTAGCACTCTTTGCATGGTGGACAGTGACTTGTGAGCAGGGGTGGTGTGAAGAGAGAGATAGGGTCTAAATGTGATTGGAAAGGGGAGATCAGAGCGGAAATGCCAAAACTTTGCGAAATGTGTCACTTCTGGCTCTTAAGTAGTTCTTTCATCTGACAATCTGACGGTTATTTCCATTAAATTGGTTCGAAGTCATTTTTTTCAGCTGACTCGGGTCACCGAAAATGGACTCAGTCCTCTTAACTATGGGCACTCCACAGGAGTCAAAATTGACTCTTTCTGTTTTTTCTGACTCCTTCCTGGACTGCGCACTTCTGCATGTCCCAATGGGGTTACGCGAAAATGTGATTATGTAACAATTTACACCATAACTAAAAGAGAAAGTAAACAGTAGCTCCAAAAGCTGGCGAGTTAGAAAGAGCATTCTCTCTCACACTTTTATCAATAACCCAGTGCAAAACAAAACATGACTGAAGAGATAGATCTGTTTCGAGTATCACAGGCCAATGCTACCCCACTCCCATTCAAAAGCACAACGTTCAAACCCAAGAATAGAAGGGTGAAACCATTGAAACAAATTCTTGTTGATGAACAGAAATATATAAAAGCAAATCAAGACAAATTCAAAAAAGATGCAGTTTTCTATACATCAATAGATGCACCACCTTCTATCAAACCAACAAAGAAGTACTGCGATATCACGGGGCTTAAGGGTAATTATAGATCTCCTTCCAATGGACTAAGGTACTATAACAGTGAGGTGTATTCTATTATTAAAAGTATGGCACCAGGTATCGATCAACAATACTTAGAGCTGAGAAATGCTAATGTGATCTTGAAATAGATACGTTTTGGATCATGAAAGTTGTCTATTCTATGAAATATTTAATGAAATAATGCTTGTTGATTTTGAAACGATTTGTAAGAATAATTTCACTTACAATTAAGACAATCTTAAATTATACTAGAAACTCTCTATTATTTTTATTGAAATAATTTCTTTATCCTTTCGCTCAGCTTCTTTTCATTCACCGTTACACTTGTCAAATTATCATTATTTTGGAACGGATTCAATACTAAACCAAGGTATATTTTATGCAATTGTTGAAATATCAGTTTAAATGAAGGATCAACTTTATTAGGCGTACCAATTATTATTTTCAATCCTGTATTAGTCTCTAATCCATAAACGTTTATACCATCCTGCGTAAATAACAATTGTTCAACCCCAGTCTCACCTTCGTAAAATGGCGATAGAAACACATCCAAGGCCATGTTCGAGAGAAAATGATACTTCAATAGATCTTTCTCTGTGATAACTGTGTCTTCTGAAGGCAGCGTCTGGCCTTCATTCTGTACTTGGTCACTTAATATTCTATGAAGAGGTTTTGGTGGTTGAATTTCCTGGACATGAATTGGACGGTTCTTGAGCCATGTTAGTTGAGAAACGTAAAAAGAGAATGTCGCACTCATTAAAAACAGATAACATACTTCTCTGGATATTAGAGATGCAAAATAGACAACGGGTGCCATATCTCTGGTGTACTAAAATAGTTTGTTGCTCAGTGCTTTCTCTGTCTGTGTGCGGTTGGGCACCTCTCTCTCTATATATTGGACTTGATCTGTAAACCAATCAATCCCGAGGGTGATTCGGTCGGAACTCACAAAACCCAGGAACCTTTGTCACGGTGATATCCATTGCTCATCCCTGACTCTACAGAAAAGAAGATCACAATAAATAAACCGTATCTATAAGATATAGACAAACACCACGGAGCTTTGAATCAGTTCGCTATACAACGGGTCTCTCCTTGAAATAAACCAACTCACCACAGTTTACCTGAAACATCCGGACACCAAGGTATCAATAACGCGTACCAGAAAAACACTCTTCTCTACGCGCGTTGTTGATAAGTCGAGTCTTTACCTTAATTGAAGTCTGAAACACGGTGGAGGGCTTACTGGTAGAATGGAGAGCGCACCAGTTTTATTGCCAATAAGGCTCTTGCCCTCAAATTTGAGACCACTGGCATATAGAATACTCTCTAAAAAGCATGGTATAAACATCAAATCTGAAGCACTAAAGATTCTAGCTGACTATATCGGCCCCAAATTTGGGATTGAGTGGAAGTCAGCAAATGCACAAAGATTCCTCGAGGAGATTGCAAAGCTGTGGAAAGAGCAAGAGAGAGGTCTATTCCTGGATGGTGAAGGCCTTGAGGAAGTGCTGAAAGAGATCGATTCGTTAGAAGCAAAATCACTTCGCTCAAATAGCCTTCATCAAGTCTCTGTTGACTCGATGATTGCTCCACAACGAAAAGTTTTAGAACAGCAGGAACAGCAAGGGGCAATACTAGACACACAGGAAGTACAAGGTCCATCTGGGTCACAACAACAAAGTGATTTGGAGGAAGATGTCGTGCTGACAAGAACAAGCCCCGCTACAAGTATAACTCCACCTCCAGTCAGAGAAACACTTGATTGGAAAGAGTACTTCAGACTAGTCAATGCCTTTGACCAGCCTATTTTCAATTATAATGCATTAAGAAAACAATACGAGCTAGCTCCATCGCAGAGCTCGAAAATATTAGCATCAACTGTCGAGTCCAATGTCACGTTGTTTCAAAAAAGATTCAATATTGTCAAAGATAGACTATTAAGACTAGACAGTTTCCATACAAATAATACCTTCGACACAACACAATCACAGAACAACTCTATCACCCAAATAAAGAACATGTTAGGTAGAAATAATCAAAGATTTTTGCTGCTAGGGATGTTGACATTACTGAATGGTGATCTCTACCTACAAGACACTTCAGATAAAATAATGTTAAATATTGAACAAGCAGAGCCGAACCCAGGCTCATTTTATACTCCTGGTAATATTGTGCTATGTGATGGTATTTATTCTCCAGGTACTTTTTATTGCTCCTCAATGGGTCATCCACCAGGTGAAAGAAGACTTGATACGTTAGAAGCTAATGGAAATATTGATTTCTTGGGAACTCATGCCAATTTGAGAATTGACAAGGAGTTGAACCAAAGACTTAGATTGGCCGAACTTGAACTGGACCATAAGCTGATCATACTCGGATCCAATTGCTTTCTCGATAATTCAAGAACTCTAGATGCCCTTGATAAACTCTTCAAGAGAATTTCAGAAGATGAACAGTTACCCATTGCTATTATCTTCAATGGGTCTTTCTCTTCTGTCGTTTGCAGCTCTTCTCAATACAAAAAGCTTTTTGACTCTTTAGCTTCAACTTTAGAGAAACATCCAAGGATCACCGGTAACGTTTCCTTAATATTCATTTCTGGTGAGAATGATCAATGGCAGACACCAATCTGGCCAAAAACCTCAATTCCCAAAATATTCGGCTCAAGATTGAATAGAGTTGCAAGAAATGTTCAATGGGGATCAAATCCGACAAGATTAGTATATTTATCACAGGAAATCGTCATAAGTAATGATACTTTAGGTTCAAGATTCAGAAGAAACACCACTATTTTCCCAATGACAGAACAGGAAGAGGTTGAAGATGGTGAAATCAGAACAGAAATTGAAAAAATAGAAAGCTTACCACCAAGGATATTAGAAGCAAGAAAATTGGTGAAGACCATATTGGATCAAGGTCATCTATCACCATTTACTAAGGACTTGAAACCAGTGATCTGGAATCTTGATCATACATTGACGTTATCTCCAATTCCGAATCTTTTGATAATGGCAGACTCAAGCTCGCCTTCATTTGATGTTACCTATAATGGATGTAAATGCTTAAACCCAGGATTGTTAATAGCGAAAAGGAAATTGAACTACCTCGAAGTTGAATTATCAACTAGAAAGTCAGAACTTAAGGATCTTTATTTCTAAGTATATGGCCACTTCTTAATTTTAGAACTGATTTCTGTAGGCAAGCAATAAATCGGATCAACCAATTTTAAGCCCTGATGACCCATCAGACTTAGTCCTGCAATTCCAAAAAGAGTATGGAAAACATCTACTTGATTATCAGGTCTGTCGCTAATTCCCCCAGTAACTTCATCTTGAGATTTTAAGATAAACTCGCTTAGTTTATTGAAATCAATCCATTGTAATTTTCCGATGATAGCAAGTGATGATAGAACCCACCAACTGTAGCAAACATCAGGTAATTTACCTGGTCTACCATTCAACCCACCGTTTTCCAACTGTCTTTCACTCAACCACCAACCAGTCAACTCAATATCTACAACATCTAATCTATTCACTATTGCAAGAGTTCCCAAACATGTGAATACTTGAGCAGCATGACTTTCAGCACCGGGAATCAAACCGTAGCCACCGTCAAAATTAACACAGTCCTTAATGAAAGAAACAGCACCATCCACAATCTCCTGGTCCAGTCTTCCCAATATCGCCAGTGATTGTATGGCAGTGTACACAAATCTCGTGTCTATTTCGCCAAACCTATCGCCTTGAAATGCACCATTAGACAATCTGTTTGACTTGATAAAATTAGTGATTTTATTGATCTGTTCATCATTCAACTCATCTATTGAATCGTAGATCAAGAGGATCTGAAGAGCAGAAAGCGTACTTAAAAGATGACTGTCGTGCTTAGGAAACGATCCAAACCCGCCATCGGTGCCCTCGTTAAAGCAGCTTAGAACAAACTTCACAACTTCAGCTTTGTCGAACGTCTCAATGGAATCCAAAAGATAGAGACAGTTTAGGCCCCAGTATGTCCCGTTCATTCTGAGGTGCTCTGTAAGCCAGAATTGGTAGTCTTTGAGATCATTCAGTGATTTTATGTAATCGATGTGCTTCTTCTTGTAAAGTGTGAGACCTTCAGCCATTTCTGTCCAAAAGTAGAAGTTAATTGAGTTGTGAAAGTGGTCAAAATGCTTTGTTACGGACTCGCTGGAGTTTGTTCATGTTTTTTTTTTTCTTTTCCTTCTCTATGGAAAATTAGACTTCAACTTGTAGGAAAGAACGACAAAGAGAGAAGGCCAGAACAGCACCGAAATGTCTGTGAACTATGAGGATCTCCAGGTGGACACGAACTACGAATCCCAAGGTGTGAATGTTGGTGACTTCTTGAAGAATCTCGAACTGAAGCGGACAGAAGTGCTTCGTTTACTCCCAACTGACGATGAGGAAGTTAAGCTAAAACTAAGAGGGTACGGTGAGCCAATAACGCTGTTTGGCGAGGATAAAGCCGACAGAAGAGAAAGACTGATGCAGTATGTGATACAGAACGGGATTGACGTTGGTCAGCAGGATGTTGAAATGGAGGAAATAGACGACGATGAGGACATTGAGGAAGAGTTTTATACACCATCATCAACCGAACTGGTTGAAGCCAGAAGATTTATAACAGACTATTCATTGAAAAGATCCAGAATTAGACTTAACAAGCAGTTGGAACAATCGAATATCAGTCTTTCTAAACAATTGACGCTGAGGAGAGGTGTAAATCAGAACTATCAGAAATATGAATTAAGCGGTTCACAATTAGCATCAACAAGAACAGTCTCGAATGTCGCTATAAACCAATCTACAAAGACTATACTGGCTGGCTCCTGGAATGGCGAAATAAAACTACTGGACTCTGATCTAGAAATTATAAAGGAGTTTACTCCAACAGAAGGTAAAATTAGCGGTATTGATTGGTCTCCCACGACCTATGAACATTTCATAACTTCATCAGACACTCTAAATCTCTGGAAATCAGACTCAGAGCAACCACTAGTATCATTTGAAGGCCATGAGGGAAGAATCTGTAGAGTGAAGTATCATCCTTCGGGAAAATACATCGCCAGTGCCTCTTTTGACCAAACATGGCGATTATGGGATGTGGAAACACAACAACAGCTACTTTTACAGGAAGGTCACTCAAAGGAAGTTTATGCGATCGGTTTTCAAGGTGATGGCTCTCTATTAGCTAGTGCTGGTCTTGATGCCATGGGCTATATTTGGGATCTAAGGCTTGGAAAATCCATAATGGTGTTAAATGGCCATATTAAGCCCATTTATGGATTAGATTGGAGTTCTAATGGTTATCAATTAGTTACTGGTGGTGGTGATGGAACTATTAAGATTTGGGACTTGAGAATGACCGATTGTACTTATACAATTCCAGCACACAATAAGATTATTTCAGACTTGAAGTTTTCTCCTGATGGGCATGTTCTAGTCTCAAGTTCCTACGATAACACTGTAAAAATCTTTAGTGCTGATAATTGGATACATCTGAAGGATTTGGAAGGTCATTCTGATAAAGTGATGAGCTGTGATGTTACAGATAACTTCATTATAAGTAGTGGATGGGACAAATCAGTTAAAATATGGAAATGAATTAAAGTTTTGGTCGACTCACTATATATTTCTTATCTAATACTTGGACTGATTCTTCTTGGATCATTTCTGTTTCTGCCATTGTTCAGTTTACTTAATTGCTCCTCAATACTTAATTTCAATGTAAGAACTGTCGATTTCAAATCATCAACTTGGTTATTTTGTAATGGTTCATCTTTGAAGTCCTTAAAAATGTTCTCAATCTTGGATTCATTGGTTGATATCAAGATTTTAGTCTCCGCAATGGATTTTTCAGATTCTTCTAATGACGATTTAGCATTATTGATCTCTTTGGTCATGTACTCTTCCTCTGTTGTTAATTGCTCACTTCTATGTTTTTGTTTTGCTATTTCATCTTTCAACTCTTGAATTTTGAGCAGTCTTGGGTCTGATTTTTCGTTGTATTCTGTTTCTAAATTTGCAATACTTTCTTTGATTTTTTCAATTTTGGAAGATAGTTCCTCTGTATTTATATTTATCTCCTCGATTTTAGCGTTGAGTGACTTCAGATCTTGGTCCAACTTCAAAGCATCGCTACTTGTATAAGATCTTTCATTCTCTTTCAATGTTTCATAATTCCTAAATTCTTGTTTCTGAATATCTAGCTTGGATCTTTCAACGTTGAAGTTTTGAATTAGTTTGTGGGTCAAAGTATCGTTGTAGTGCCTGTTTATGCTTAAAATACCGAAGTCATAACTCTTTAAAGGATTTGAGGTATAATCATTGGTCAATCTTTTCGATTCATAATAACTTACAGGCTTCATTGGTTCTTTAGGTTTGGAATCATCATAATGAACTTCTGTTAACAAAGATCTTTCAACATCTCTAGAATCGTATCTTCTAACGGGAGACATTTCTGGCAAAGGCCAGGGTTTATGGTCAAAATCTTTAAACCAGTCCTTTAAATAGGTCAAATTCTTAGTGAAAATTGGTCGCAAGTCTGGTGGCAACACACCAACTCTATCCCTCAATACAACAATAGCAGCTGTAACATCAACAAGATACTCTTTAGACCTCTTTTGATGAGTCTGACGGAAAAATAAAGCAACGTGATCAATCGAGTTGACAGAAACAAGTCTCAAAATTGGAGTCTTTGGATTTCTCTTCAAATTCTTTAAGAAGTCAGTATCTGCTGTTATATCAAGCGATATTACTAGGTCAAACTTCTGGTGAATCTTCTGTTCGACATCTGAGGCGATGATATGGGTCACTAAATTGGTCTTTATCTTGTTTTTGGCAGGGTCTTTGATATGGTTGCCAGTATGTCTTTTAATGTTTGTCTTAGACCCTAACAGCAGAGCTTCAACCAGGTCAAGAAGCTTTCCAGATCTGGCAACTACTGCAATGTCTAGGCTTGTTTCTTCAACCAAAGCTATTAAATCCCTCAGCACTTTAAACTTACCACTTGTTTCAGCCAAATTTAGTGGGATATCCTTTGAAGTTAGACTCTTTGGTAAATAATGCGTGATGAGCAGATAGGGGTGTGTAGCGACCAGCTGTGAGTTCAGATATAGGATCTCTAGTGAGTCCAGCAGCAACTGGTCTTTATCATCGGTCTCGAAATATTTCAATATATCGGCATAATGAAGGGAAACAACTTGGTCTGTTAGCTCCTTCTGGTAGTCGCACATGGGAACAGGGAGCCAGTAGTCCCCTGAATTGTTCTCCGAAGTCGTCAGGTTCACAATCGGTGGCTCCGGGGTCCCGTCCAATATCTTAAACAAGTCCATTTTGAGCCTCTGAGAGCAGTCGGTGTGCTGAATCTTGTGGATGAGTAGAAGAAGTTCTTATATTTGTATGTTTTCATTTGGAGGAGTTTCCGCGAACTTTCTCAGTGAGATGCGTTTCCTTTAAATATCGCCAATTTTAACCTGTTTCTTACTTTCAGTTAAAGTCAATATTCCCCAGAGATGACTGCCAATGACCTTTTGAGTGCCGATGAGCTGGCATTGTACGACAGGCAGCTGCGTGTTTGGGGCGCAGAGGGCCAAAACAGAATCAAAAATGCGTCAGTCTTACTGATAAACGTCAATGGCGTGGGCAACGAGGTGGTGAAGAACCTGACGCTAAGTGGTGTTGGTTCTCTGGAATTATGGGATAACTCCATAGTAAAAGAGTCCGACCTCTCTGCTCAGTTTTTCTTGATAGAGGAAGACTTAAATAAACTGAAATTAGAGGCAATACAACCAAGAATCAAAGATATGAATCCTAGAGTTAACCTGACTATAAACACGTCTCCATTGCATTTCGATAAGTCTTATTTCAGAAAGTTTAACTTGGTCATAGCAAATAATCTGAGTGCCTCAAATCTTTTGAAATTGAATGATGTTACTAGAGATCTTGCAATCAGCTTACATTACACAGAATCTCATGGTCTTCATGGCTATTTGTTCAACGACCTATTGCTTGACGTATCAACATATACTGAAAAAAAGCTACCACTTGGAAGAAAGATTGGCCCAATTTCCCAAAATCAAGAAATCATCAACGTCACTTCTAAAATTGACCCAGAGTCAAATGGCGTCCTTGAATCTTTTACTATACGCTCTTCTTATGTCAAATTCAGTGATGCTTTGAACTCCAAAAAACTATCTGGATTATCGAAAAAATTGAAGAAGAGAATCACCCCATTGTTAGCCATATTCTTTGCTCTTCATGAGCTGGATAACGAAGCAACTGAATTGAATCTAGAGAACTTGAAATCCAAAACCTGGGAAATAACCAAAAGGCTGGATATTAATGAAATCGCTGATGATTCCTATTTTAACGCTATTCTAAGGCAGAAAAATTTCGAAGTCAGCCCAGTTGCTGCTATTCTAGGTGGTACGTTATCTCAAGATGTCATCAATTTCTTAAGTAAGAAGAAGTCTCCAATTAATAACCTTCTGATCTTGGATGGAGATAAGTTTCTGATGCCAATTTATGAGTTATAATAAATGAGAAGATCAATAAATGCTATCTACATTGAATAGTTAAACGAAATGTAGATTTTAGATTAATTGAAACTAAGAGACATATAGAACATATCATCAACTTTTTTTCTCAAGAAATATTAAGAGAAACAATCTATAGAACTAATTATTACCATTAACAGCTAGATCCTGTAAGTGTTGCATGAATTTCTGTAGTGAAACATCATCAGTCAAGACAACGGCAGCAGATGAGCCAGGGGTCTCTTGATCATAAGATGTTGAAGGATTCAACTTTGAGTACAAGAATCTGGCTTGTGAACCACCCTCTTCAGTATCAATGAATCTTGGTAGCGGGAATCTATCAATCAATAGCTCTGCTGCTTCTCTCTTTGGCTCTTCTAGGAATTCCTTGAAAGAAGCATACTCTGGATCATCCTGATAACCTTGAGCTCTCCAACTGGCAATCGTAGCACCGTGATAAATTAAAATATGGAAAAATGTATCCAATAATAAGATACGATCTGGATGGATAGAAATAGAATCTAGCAAAACAGGTTCAGGTTCACTGTCCATTGAAAAGGAGGTTAATGTTGGTTGAATCATAATCAATGAGTTTGTGGTATCTTCTTTCAGCAAAACATGTCTGTAAAATGCCGTTTCATCAGGTGAATTATTGAAAACTTGCAAGAATTGGGATCTTCTTAAGTAAAACATGAATTGTGGATAAAGTGAAAAAATCGGTGATAGTCGGAACGACGATGGCTCGTTTTTCGTATAATCAGCATATTTAGCACAGACTCTGATCAATAATCTATCAACCCATCTTAACACGTCAGCACTGTCACCATCCTCAGACTTGTAAACAGCGATTCTTGACATCAATACTGCTGCTGCTTCTTGATCAAAAGAGTTAGATAAATTGATATCACCAGTCTGTAGGTAAGGAACAGCAATTGTGGTCACTCTTGTTCTATAAGAACCAGATGCATGTTGATAATGTGTAACAAATTGAATGAAGGCATTTGCAGCACCTACTTTATTCTCAACTTCAAAAAAGACACCATAAGAATGGTTTGGAGAAATACCACTCATAATCCAAGTGTTGGTACCACCAAGACCAACTTCAGCATCAGAAACATTTGATCCGGTCAAGCCTGATGATGCAGCATGGCCGATCAAACCAGAAACGTTCAATTCTTTTGAAGTTTTGACACTGAACTGGGCACCGAATCCCATTAATAAGAATCCGTCTTCATCTTTGCTGAACATTCTAATAAAAGATTGTTTGAAGATGGATGTAGTGAAAGCATCGGTTAATAACAAATTACCACCGGTTTTGTTGGTCAAAGATTGCATTTCATTGATACCAACCTGATCGTAACACCCAGCGAAAATATCAACTGCATGTCCGTTCTTAGAGGCCTTTTCAGCAAGAGCTTCGTAAAACTTGATTGCTTTTTTGTAGTGTTTAGCAGAATCTTTATCAATATCATTGTGTGATCTGATAGGTTCTTTCAATTCATCTCCAACGATAATACCTGGGCTTAAAGTACAAGGACCAGCAGAGAATAATAAGATTCTAGCTCCGAAACCTGTATAGGTCTGTTGCAATAAATTGACAGCGATGGCTAAAGAAGCACCAGTTGCTCTTAAAGCTCTCTTACCTGAACCAACAGTCCAAGGATCAACTTTCAAGTTTTCAAGAATATTGGTCAACGTGAACTCAACGGCACTCAATTCAGAGAAAAACTTCACATTGGCCTGGTTCAAAAAATCCTTAACCTGTTCCGCATTATAATCTTTGTTGCCCCTGAAAGCATAGGTTCTTTGAACGGGACTAGCCAAGTCATATAGCTGAACAATGGTGCCGAAAGTAATTAAACCAACCAAAGCATTTGGAGGTAGATAACTCAATGAGATGATCAAAGTTTCTTTCAACGCTTCCAAGTTGTCTTCATCTTGACACAAGTCGACGACAAACAAGAAAATTGGTGGTTGTTGGACGGGTTTTGTTAAAACATATTCAATGGTTGAAGAATCACTTTGTAACTCCAAAGGCAAGTTATCTGAGGTCATGGTCGCGTAGTAAGGAGGTAGCTGGTTTCTTCCATTACACAAAGGACAAACCCAAAAGCCTGATCTTGGATCAACCTGGGAGAACTGATTGAGTACAGCCTTACATGACTGCTGGGAACAGACGATTGGGTCATAGTTTGCGATTTTCAAGTTTGAGGTCTGCTTCAAAGGAGTGTATAGCGCACCGAGAGGAACGACCATTCTGGTGGCCTCGGCCCTTGAGTTTGGGAAAGCATTCCACGAAAGACGGACACCATTTGTGTCCTCGTTGGCTTCAAAATCCATCTCGAGATGATTCTTCTGTGGAGATCGGTGGTTTGTTGGGCTACTTTGTTTTGATTTCGTTCAAGGGCCCCATTTTCCATGTTTTTTTCGAATTCGCTGTTCAGATCAGTGCAGAAAACATATAGTCCGGGTAATGCAAATAAATACATATATTAAATATAAATAACTACACCTCATCGTCATCATCGGCCAGAACACCTGCCTGGTCAAGGGCCACGTGAAGCTTGGACTGTCTTTTGCTTTCCAGAAATTTCTGCTTTTTCTTGTTGTTCAGTTTTTTCAATTGCTCATCGTTCCAGTAATCCTCGGTATCTTGATTAGGAGGAGGATTGGTAAACTGTGAAGCATAATCATTAGCTGGTTTGTCCCTCACAATGTTAGATATCTGATGGTTATTCGCCAACTGAGTGTGGATCCCATTTCCAAATACCCACTTCAGTTGGATCAATCTGAAGAATGAAAACCATGATTTCACAGCCAACGATCTTGACTTGCTCAGTTTGATATGACTTAGGACCAACTCTTCCTCATTGAGATCTGAATTTTCATCCTTCTTCGATAATATCTTATTGATTCTATTCTCCTTACTTGAGTAAAAGTTTACTGTGGTTAACACGTCTTTGAATAATGATCTTCCCTGCTTCTTGTCCTTCTTTGAAACTTTCTTGCTTGAATTCTTTATCAACTCCTCGAACCTTGATGTCAATTCATATGTATTGGAGTACGGCAAGATGTCATCTCCTTGGTCAAAATCATCTAGGTCATCATCAGGACTATCATCATATTCATAGATCTCATAGCATAAACCTATTAACATTGAGATAGGTTTGATAATATCTAAAGAGTCAATAGTGAGCAATAACTCAACAACCGACTCAATAATGGTCTCTATCAACTCATTTAAATTTGAGCTACCTATAATAATTGTCAACAGAGCACCTAGGCCGTAGATAATAGAAGTAATCACTTGGGCATTGTCATTCAAGTTATCTATCAGTCCTAGCAAGGCTTCATTCAGGAATTCAACAATACCATCAACACCAAAACCTCCTGTTTCATCATAAATGACTAATGCAATTGAACTATAGGAGAAGATCAAATACTGTTTCACGTCATTAGAAATGGTGATATCAGTTATTTTCTTTTCTAAGATAGACAAGATATTCAGCGATTTGTCTTCTGAATAAACAACCCCAGCGTTCTCGACGTTTGCAATAATAAAACTCGTCAAACTTCTATTAGCCAAAATCAGTTCATTTGATGTCTTGGAGGATTGGAACACTTTTAACAAAGCCAAGAGATCGTTCTCATAGTCGTCTTCATCATAATCATTATCTAGGTCCGAGTTCTTGATAATAAGGTTGTACAACTGATTCAAAAGCAACTCGCGATCATTTGAGGAGACCTCACTTCTAGGCTTCTGCAAAGTTTTGATTATTTCAGGAATAGAGTTCAACTTGAGCTTGACTGTATTTGAGGTATCACTTTTGGAATCATCATTGGAGTCAAGATTCAACAAGGTATTCAAACGCTCACTGATGAGCTCATCAAGATTACCAAAAGTAATATCGTTCAACAGCTCACCATCTTCAGAGGCATTCGGACCTCTGGAGGATGGACGAGTAGATGATGCTGAATTGAGCTTTGAAGTTGGGCTGATCAACCGTCTTGGAGGCATTTTTGGAGGTTCTTAAGGGGCGTTTTGCAGTGAACAGGCGACTTTGTTATTGGGTTGCGTTTAAATGTTATGATCAAATTATGGAGAAACTGTAAAAGCCGGGTAACGTAATGACGTTAAGTACAAAGATTTTAGTTGGATGATAGAAGAGCTCAGAAGAAGAATTAATATTTCCAGGTACCACACTGGTAACCCTTATGAGGTGAGCTATTACTTCGAAATCTTCATTTGTATCTATATGTATTGAGTCGTTTTCTAATCATCAGTCAAATCTTCACTAGAGTTTCTGATATACTCATAGTTAAAGGCAGTTAAGTACAGCTGGTTTGCAACAGAAGTATGCTCATTGACACTGTGTGTGCCACCGTATAAGATACCGTTCAAGGTACTTAGCCTATACCGGTAGATGTGTCTAGTCAACCCCCAATATTTATGAGTATCAGTATTTCCAGTGTTCAAATTACCTGCAACAACAGCTGGATGCGTCAAATTTGGATAAATGTAATCTTCGATGATGTGCTTTATTGAGCCCGCAAATACATTCCAGTTCTTCCCCGTTGTTGGAGAAACAGGAGCTGGCGACAGGCCAGTAATCTCATCTGCTTCTGGATCACCAATTTGGAAATACCCATTCTCTGTCTTGGGGAAGATCTCTTTTGAAAGATAATAAACACCTAGATCATACTTCTCAGCAACAGTTTTGATATTACTGAGGATCTTGTCAATGGTGAATTCAATGGAAGACTCCACGCTGATACGATGATTAGTAACAAACTTGGTGAACTCTGGAAGGGCATTTGATTTAACACCACCTTTGATGACATCGACAGCTTGCGTAGTCTTTACAAGGTACTTATAAGCCTTCACAGTATCTAAATATTGCAAAACTCTCAGGTTTGAAACCTTATCAAAAGCTGCTCTGAAAATGCTAGTTTTGAGTGTTTGATCAAAGGAATCAGAGTATTTTGCAACACACTGTAGATAATTTAAAGTTGGGTTGATTGGTTCTAGTATAGCATCAAATGGCGTATCCTCGATCTGGCTAATTACTCTAGACACTAGCCCTATATTTGTATGATCAGGAGGGACTGAGGAATGGCCACCTGGAGTAGTCAGAGAGATTTCAAGGTTCAATGATCCCTTTTCACCAATAGAAGGCAAAGCAAAAACTGTATTACCGATGGTTTCAATAGCACTCCCACCTTCATCAATAATTGAGTAGATAGAGTCCTTACCATATCTTTGCTCCAGGAGTTTATTGATACCCACCGCACCATACTCACCCCCTATCTCTTCATCAAAACCATAACCCACAATGACAGTTCTGGTTGGCTCAAATCCGTCTGCGATTAACCTCTCAATGGCTTGTAGAACACCAATAACCAGACTCTTACAATCCGAAGAGCCACGTCCCCATATGTATTCCCCGTCAAAATGACCACTGAATGGATCATAAGTCCATTTGAATCTTGTATCTTGATCAACTGGCACAACATCAATATGACCTGTGAGGAAAACTGGTTTCAAGCTTGTATTACTGCCTTTCCAGGTCAGGACTAAGCCATGAATATTGACTTTTTCTACTTCAAGCGTTTCATAAACAGTTGGAAATTCTGATTCTAGAAACTTATGGAATCTATCAAATTCTTTATAAGCTTCTGGATGTTCAAATGGCGACTGTGAGGCATCAGTAGAGATTGTTGGTATTTGAACAGCTTTGGATAGCCTCTGGGCAGACAAGTGACGATACTCCGGATCATAAATAATGTACTCAACCGAAGAATTGTCTTTCAAAAATGATGAAGGACGAATAGTGTCACCTATTGGACATATCTCCTCCATGTTTATCACACCGTCTACAGTATTTGAGTGCATATTCCAAAGCCAAGAGAAGGCTCCAAACAACGATAAAGCTAGGCCCATTGCCATTAGTACAGCTTTTGTCATTGATGCTGGGCCGGGTTTCCTGAAGTTTGGATGATGAACTTGTTTCTCATCATCGTGAACTGGAAGTTGTAGTGTCATTTCGAACGCGCCTATTGCTCCTAACTCCCTTCATATGTGAACGTCAGTGTACACCAAATAGGATAACCTAGTGCTTAAATACAAAAACCTATTCCACTCTTTTTTTTCCTAATTAGTCTATTTAACCGAGAATAACCAGAGAACGCTTATCGGATTGATAGAAATTATTCCCGGTCCAGGCAGGGTTTGAAGTCATGATAAATGGCGCACTTTTAGAGCAAATTCCACGAATTTGTTTGTTTACTTTTCAAAAGTGTAAACACGCTGGGTCCTCAAAAACAAAAGCAAGAACAAAAACAAAAACAAAAGCAGGTTTAAGAGGCAAAGGATTTGAACGGTTACCAACCACTTCTTAGCAGAGTCAGAACACAATGAGCTTTTCACCAATATCAACCATTAAAAGAGTCTGGAAAGAACTTGAGGAGGAGGAAAATGAGCAGAAACAAAAGCAACAACAGAAGATTGTGAAGTTTTCACCTTCTATCAACCAATCCCCAGACCATAATCCAGGGAGAACTAGATCTTCAACTGTTCACTACCTGAGTCATGACAAAATCAAGAAAAGTCACAACACGAGAATCAAGGGGTCGCCCCGTATTCTACAGGAGAGCACCGACCAAAAGAAGAATACATCATGGGTGTCGTCCACCTTTGACAAGCTAGGTAAGCTAGTGTTTCCAATTGAGGATTCCAATAAGTCTGAGTTGAAAGAAATGAAAAACTACATGAATGGGATGATAAGGAAGAGATCAAGTAGCTTGAGTATACTACCTCAGAGAAGCTTGAAAAGAAGAACGGTCGTCCAAGCGTCCAACAGTCATCACTCAATTCCAGTCAATAGAGATGTCAAAAGATTACAGCACACTGATTTTGACTTGACAGACTCGTCTATAAATGATAGTATTGGTAAAGTTATGAGCCGGGAAACTAACAGCCCGGCACTACTAAGGAACGCAGAATCTTTCATTAGTTCTACACCGGTGGTAGGGAAACCTACAACTTTGAACGGGTCTTTCAATTTACCTTCATCTCCATTTGAACAAGTTAACGAACAGAAATCATTGACGGATAACTCGAAATTACAGCTTGAAAACAAGGACTTGAAGAGGAGGGTTGAACTATTGGAGAAGATGCTACAAAAGGCCGAACAGAAAGTATCCGATCTAGAATTACAACTTAACGAATCCTCCATCATGCAAAACGAGTCCTTCGAGAAAATAGAAGTACCCATCGCAGAGTCAGAACTTCTGAAGCTCTATCCTAAGCTAAAGTGAATGAATCACTTGCATTATAAATAAACATATGAAATTACTCAATAATCCGATTATATTAAGTAATATTCGCGTTGTTATTGGCCCGATGACTTTTGGCAGACAGTGTAGCTTTTTTCTTTCAGAAAACCAATTTTTGTGGAAAATCCTATAAGTAAAAAAAAAACATTGAGTAGAATACTTGAATTAACAGTGTGCACGCCCAATTATAATCAAGTTAAAGCACCAAATTCATAAACTTCACTCATTTTTGGCTATAAATCAATTTTTTCCAGTTCCAAAACTCCCCAAACTCATACATCTTCCCATCTATCGCCTTCCCCCTTTATTCCCAATCATATACGATAAAAAAACTACATAATGTCCACAGGGGACTTCTTGAACAAAGGTATTGAGCTTGTGCAGAAGGCCATTGAAGCTGATAATGCTACGAGGTACGAAGAAGCTTACGGATTATACTATAATGGGTTAGATTACCTAATGCTTGCCATCAAGTACGAAAAGAATCCCAGTTCGAAAGAGTTGATAAGAACAAAGTTCACAGAGTATCTATCAAGAGCTGAACAGTTGAAAGAGCACCTAGACAAGAAGGAGAAGCAAGCTACTGACTCTAATGGAACCGCAAAAACAAGTAAGAAATCCACAAATGATGGTGGTGATGATGACGATTCAGATAATAAGAAACTTAGAGGTGCCCTATCAAGTGCAATTTTATCAGAAAAACCAAATGTTAAGTGGGAGGATATAGCGGGTTTAGAACCTGCAAAAGAGGCATTGAAGGAAGCTGTTATATTACCTGTGAAATTCCCACATCTTTTCACTGGTAATCGTAAACCATTATCTGGTATATTGCTATATGGACCACCAGGTACGGGTAAATCTTATCTAGCAAAAGCAGTTGCAACTGAGGCAAATTCTACTTTTTTCTCAGTCAGTTCTTCAGATCTAGTCAGTAAATGGATGGGTGAAAGTGAAAGATTGGTCAAACAACTATTCGCAATGGCCAGAGAAAACAAGCCTTCCATTATTTTCATTGATGAAGTTGATGCATTATGTGGTCCAAGAGGTGAAGGTGAAAGTGAGGCCTCGAGAAGAATCAAGACAGAACTATTGATCCAGATGAATGGGGTTGGTAATGATTCTGATGGGGTTTTGGTTTTAGGTGCCACTAACATCCCATGGCAATTGGATGCTGCCATTAGACGTCGTTTTGAGAAAAGAATTTACATTGCATTACCTGAAGTTGAAGCAAGAACCAAGATGTTTCAACTTAATGTTGGAACCACACCGTGCCAATTAACCCCAAATGATTACAGAACGTTGGGAAATATGACTGAAGGTTATTCAGGTGCTGATATCTCTGTGGTGGTTAAGGATGCTTTGATGCAACCGATCAGAAAGATCCAGAGTGCTACACATTTTAAAAAAGTTGATGAGAATAAGTTAACCCCATGCTCACCAGGTGATGAAGATGCCATTGAGATGAATTGGATGCAGATCCAAGCAGACGAGTTGAAGGAGCCTGAGTTAACTTTGAAGGACTTCATTAAGGCTATAAAGACTACAAGACCAACTGTTAATGAACAAGATTTAAAGAAACAGGAGGACTTTACACATGATTTTGGACAAGAAGGTAACTGAATCATAAAAAGCTAACAGTAAGCAAAAAGGAAGATTCGACAACTATAACTCATGATTCATAGACACTATGACGGTTCTCGTTGTCACAGACTTTTGCCGAGGTTATTTGAACCAGGATGATAGAATTTTCACTACCATCAATATATACCTTTGCATCAGGATTCTCCTTGGATAGTTTAGTCTTATAATAGATCAATTCTTTTTCACTTGAAACGATATGGGCCTTACCGGTCAACGTAGCACTCAATTTACTTAGCTCAGTTTGGTTCAAATTAGTTAATAGTTGTAATAAGTTCGAGTTATCGTTGAGACCTTGATTGACTTTACCCTTAGCAACAGTCCAATCGTGGAACAAAAGGGAAACATTAGGGTTTTGCTCGATGTTGCTGTACTTCAATGAGGACTTGTTTGTACTGAGAATAATGTATGTGTGGTCGACAGATCTGTCTGCTGAGTCTGGATCGTCCAGGTTTGAGTAGAGCTCAGTCTTTGGGAGGTAGTAGTAGTTCATCAAAGCAACATCGGGAATGGCGTCAAGAGAGGCAGTTCCGAGATGGACGAACTTGCCGTTCTGAAGCAGCGAGACAACATTTTCAGGGAGTTCGTTGTGTTTGTATGTGATTGAAGCCATTTGGTTTGCAGCTGAATTGAGCGATGAGCAAGTGGACGTGTGAGACACAAGACGACTGATGCTTTTTTTGCTCCTTTTTATCAAGCCAAATAACAAGGTTATGCTATGCACTGGTCTTTTCGCGAAGAGATAGAGAAAATTTGGAGAGGTAAACAAAGAACACCATCAGACCTGCCAGAAAGATAGAGAGTCCTCCTTGCAGAATGAAGAGAAAACAAGGGGAAGACTCAGAACAACTGAAGCTCGAGCAGGATTTTGCTGGCGAGTTTGGAGAGCTGAGGAGGTCTGCAAAGGCAGTCGATGCCAACAAGCTCATCACAGACTCAAAGCCCTTCAACCCACTGAAGCACATCAAGCTGATAAATGACAACACTTTAGATCAGGAAGAGCAACCTCCCAAGTCTGATGGTGAAGATGATTTTGTTGATCTGGTTCACAGTGCTTCCGTCAAAGAGATCTCTGCTAACAACGCAGCATCTCTTAAGAGAATTCCATTATTTTGTCATGATGATGCAACAGTTGAAGCAGTGAGAAATACCACAATGAGCTCTTCTGACTCGCAAAAAGAGGGAAGAGCTGAAATAGATACTGTAATTGAGAAGCCACTTGAAAATCAGAAAACTTCTCTTGTTCCAATTATTCCAATTGCCAAACTTCCGAAACTAGTTTCAATCGAAGATAGAGAGGATACAGAAATAGATGAAGTGCACCCGGAAAGTTCATTCCTGAACGTACTAGATGTGAAACAGATCAATGAAGATGCTTCAAAAGTACAAAATGAGTCTCTGCAGACCCAGGGAAGTGCTAATTCAGTTGGAGAACCCCTGGACCGAGAAATTAGAGATGCTAGACTACATGCTGATCAAGAAATTTTGAATGCTGGAGATAACAAGGCTCCTCCAGAACATGCAATAGAAAAATTTACAAAGGTTGATGAGGTTCAAAAGGAGGTTATCAGTCAACCCCAAGTTGAAGATAAGCAAAGTGATGAATTTGAGTTTGCAGGTGATGAAAATCAGGAGAATGAGGTCAGTGGAGCTTCAGAGACCTCCAAGCTCAAGATAAAGATCTTCAGGAAGTTAACTGGGAGGAGTGCTTCAAAGCCCTATGAATTAGATGATAAGTTTGACGAGATCTACAACCTGATTTCATCAACTGTGATAAAATCCGAAAAAAACTCTTCATTCATATATGGACCTCGAAATTCTGGTAAAACTGCAGTTTTTGAGAGTGCTTTGAAGAAATTAAGACATACCATTAATGGTTCTAAAGATTTCATTCTGATAAGAATCAACGGTTCGGTCCAAGAAGATGATAAACTTGCTGTGAGAGCCATTGCTGAACAATTGGATTCTGAGATTTCAAGAATATATAACATTAATTTGGAAGAACTAGAGGTTACTGAGCTGTTCAGTAGAACGTCCATCAATACAACATTTTCCAATATTTTGAAGATTCTAGATGATGAATTGAATAGTGGTCAACTTCACAGTGCAAAGATTGCAACCCCTATCATTTTTGCCATTGACGAAGTTGAACATTTTGCAAACCAGGGCAGACAAACTTTATTGTATAATCTGTTTGACCTAGTTGAAACGAGTAAGACGCCCATCAGTGTTTTATGTTTCACAACAAGAGCTACCATCAAAGATACATTGGAGAAAAGAGTTAGAAGTCGATTTTCGCAACGAACCATTCAATTTAGCGGTTTCACATTGGAAAAGTTCTTGTTGATTGCACAACAGATCCTGAGTGTTGATCGACCTTCGAATCAATATGAAAAAGATTGGAATCTGAAAGTGGATGAGCTCATAAAAGATGAAAACTCACAGCTAAGACGATTGGTGCTAGTAAACCATTTGACCCACGGTAGTATAAAGGACTTTTTGAACCAGTGTGTCTATCCATTATCACAGATAAGTGAGAGATCGCCATTTCTCGATGATGATCATTTCAAGAAATATGCAGAAAATTTAAAAAAGACATCACTGAGCACGCGTGTTAGCTCCTTGTCAGATCTGGAGCTGTGCTTACTTGTTAGTTCTGCGAGAGTAATAGCAAAGAAGGATCTGAACTGGGTGAATCTGAACCTGACGTATGAGGAATATGAGTCGCAAATCAAAGCGAAGAACAACGAGATCTCCTCAAAAACAGGGGGTAACACTGTTGCCAGAACAGGCCTGAAAACTTGGACAAAGCAGAGCTGTCGGAAGCCCTGGGAACTGCTCCAAACTGTTGGACTACTGAACCGTTTAAACGCGAACCAGTCCGACTTCGGTAGCAGCTCTTTCGAGACGAAGCTCTGGCAAGTGGAGGTCACACTGGACGAGTTGAGACAGTGTGTATCTCCGGAAAGAACAGCAAAGAGCTGGACTCGTTTATAGAAGGAATTCCAATGTCTCTCTGTCTCATCTCATCGATTTGCAGCGTAGTGTAAACAAAAAGTTGGTGTTTGGATGATTTATATTTCACCATTGGTGTCCCGATCGGGAAGTGACAATGCACTGATATTCTTTTCAGCCTCATCACAAAATAGAAACTGCGCAGATTCTGAAACATTTCAAAAACAAAAAGGCGAACAGAGATGGTCTGAGATGCCTTGGAGTCGCCTCTCACTTGCTGATTTGCCTGGGAATATCTATGGGCTCATGGACCTGCGCAATGTGAAAATCGGTTCTCGTCGATCCTCCTGATAATATTGAAACTGTCTTCCATATATGAATCGACACATTTCCTCATGGAAGAAAAGGAGTTACCATTAAATCTGTCCTTGCCTACTGTAAATTCTCATTGAAGAGGGTTTCTGTTAGCAATGTTTAAACAGAGCCTCACACTCCATGAGGCAGTCTCGAAGAAGTTCGACAAGACTCCTCAGGGTGCCATGTTCACAAAGGATCTCAAAGCAATATACTCACTCACCATCATCTGTCTGAATCTCACTGAAAAACCATCAAAATCTTCTAAACTCGGCTTCTTCAGCAAGCAGTTCCCGTTCTCTTTTACTGTCCAGGAGGCAATCGACAAAATGGCGGACTTGAACTCCACCATCGAGTCCTCTGCTACCAAAACAACAATATCCTATGCCATCAAGAAAGATCTAGCACTGAGTCTTTTGAAAAAGTTCATGACCAGTAAGCTGCTCCATACCCCAGCTGACAGGACTCGTGCAGAACCTAAGGACAAGATTCTGCTACAACCTACTCCAAAAGGTGTTGCAGTTCTGCAGAAGTACATCAAGACATTTGGCCTCAAGAACTTGGACCAGGTGCCAATCGTCAACTCTAATTTCAACTCCATGGACCTCTTCTCCTTCGAGAGAACTTCCGTAACAGACACAATAGTCTACTCGGAGTACTTTGTGCATCTGTTGTTCAACAAGTTTTTAGGTCCCTCTCATAATGTTTGGAAACCAAGCAATCCGCCAGACAAGATTCCCTCGTTGTCCCACATAGACGATGAATTCGACTTTTCAAACTTTCAGAATGAAAGCTTCCAACTCCCAAGCTACGACAGTCAACCCTTTTCTTACGTCGAAAATGATTTTGAGCTGCACTCCAAATCACTTCTACCTTCCCTTAGAAAAGGTTCCTTCACGAGGAGTGCTACAAAATCAAACGATGAGATCTCCCCTTTTGCACATACTTTCTTCACGAATCCTGAATCTGACTCTCATGTCCAGTACTATGTTTCTAACAAAGGTGTGCGTTTATATCACAACCACAAATTTGGTTCAAACATCACGATCAAGTATTGCTTCAACGCTAAGGCCGCATGGCAATGGCTGATGGACTGTACTGAGATAATGTACCCACATGAGGCCACCATAATACTGAACTTGTTTTACAAATATGACTTGATCGAGCCTATAATCATCTCTCCATCAACTGCAACATCAAAGAGAAACTTTTTACCTTTGAAAACGTCATTTTATACAATCAGTAAGAAAGGCTTGGAAATTTCCCAATGGACTCACGATATCAAGAGAAATATCAATATTGCCGATGATGAAGGCATCATCCAAGATGCTTCTGCTTTGGTTTTAAGTAATAAGGCCTTAACGCCCTCTCATAATGGCTCAAATGATACCAGCTCTGAAGATGATATGGGTTCAAACTCTTCTAATGGCTTGAATAAGCTGGATATAAATAAGGTCTTAGCCGATCCTGGTATGAGATATCTGTTCAGAGAACATTTGTCAAAGGAGCATTGTGCTGAAAATCTAGATGTTTACATTGACATCAAGCATTTCATTAAGAAAATGGCTATGTTGAAGAATATCCTTGAAGCTTATGGGGAACAAAAGGAGGACACTGTTGATCTTAAGATTATCAAACAACCATCCAAAAGAAATGTTGTTAAACTGATCAACGAATGTTTATCTTCTGTCTATAACATATACTCCTCTTACATTACAATCGGTGCACCATCTCAAGTCAATATCGATCATTCTCTAAGAGAGAAAATAACAGACACAATGCTAAAGCCAACCTCTCCATTGAAGTCAACATTTGAATTGATCAACCCACCAGAAGCTGCGTATATCAGAAAGAACACACCCAGAAATATTATCGCTGTTGGAGATTTTTCAAATCTAGACTCAACCACATCGCATCCAGATATTAACCTCGATCTTTCTTCACCAGCTTCAGCAACATCCTCACATAGAAAAGTGAACAACAAAAACCTTTCTATTGAGATCAACTCTTCGGATCGTCTACTATCTGGCCAAGATGTTCCAAAGACTCCAACCGAACAAGAGATCAAGAGATCTTTGGAAATCTTGTATAAGTTGTTTCCATTGATTGACTTGGTTGGTAAACAGATCCTCAAGATGTTGGAGTTTGATTCCTTCACCAAATTTATCACATCTGAAACACTACTAAAGGTGAATACCTAATACTATATGTCTTATTTTTTCTCTTCCAATACATGCGTAATGTATACACTTTTTGATAGACCATATTGGTTTTAAAATTAATAATCTATTAGGGTAGGAACACGCCATATATAACTATTAAATATTGCATCTCTCAAATGGTAATGTACAAGTTTCTATTCCAAAACACAGCGTGAGAAAGAAAAACGAAGATGGCTTCCTCCCCATATTTCATTAAACCATGCTGTTCTCTTTTGTGTGTTTCAGTATTTTGTCATCAAAACGTAATAATTTTTCCCAGTCTCTCATCATTGGAAAAGGAAATATCAAAGAATAATTTAGTTGATTATTGGTTCTAAAGTAGTACCCTTTTTGATAGTAGCCCAACCAATCAATCTCCAATGTTTCTCAATACGTCTTGAAAGAGCAATCTTTTCATTAATTTCAGTACAAGCTGGAGCTGTCAACTGTAATCTGGCCATATCAGCTTTAACAGCAACAACACGAGCACCAGTGGCAGTAGAACCAATGTTAACCATAAGAACTTCATTAGCTTCTAATTTTCTGACTTTAGCTTGTTTTTGACCATCAGTTTTAACACCTAAAAGACGACGCAATAGGAAATAGTTGATTTCAATATCAGTGTAGATAGATGGTAAATGACCTTTAGCACCAACAACTTGACCAACAAGACGATCAGCTCTACATAAGGTAGGATCGACTTTGGTACCGACACCAATCAAACCACCTGGAACTGCGAATTTTAGATCATTATGCTCGGCAAATAGTGAGACAATGTTTGAAAAAATTGGTTTACATTGAATTTTACCATTATCATCTTTGGTGACAATACCCGGTCTGATTTCAATCTCATCTCCTAGCTTGAACACACCTGTCAAAATAGAACCACCAGCAACACCACCTTTCAAATCATCAATTTCAGCACCTGGTTTATTAACATCAAAAGAACGGATAACGATCAATCTTGGAGAAGCTAGGAAATCTCTTGGTGGAATAGGAATAGTTTTGACAATGAATTCATTAACGGCATCGATGTTATATTTCAACTGAGCAGATATTGGAACAATTGGAGCACCATCAGCAATGGTACCACGAATGAACTTCAAGATGGATTTTTGATGTTCTAATGCACTTTCTTCTCTCATCAAATCGACTTTGTTTTGTAGAATAATGACGTGTTTCAATTTCATGATTTCAATAGCAGCTAAATGTTCAGAAGTTTGCGGTTGTGGACAGGATTCGTTACCAGCGATCAATAATAAAGCAGCATCCATGACAGCGGCACCTGACAACATGGTACTCATTAAAATATCATGCCCTGGACAATCAACGAAGGAAACATGACGGACTAGGTTATAACGAGCATCTGATCCTGGAACCTCAGATTTTGGATGTATTTCTTTATCAGAGCTGAATGACTTATATGAGGTTGTTTCATCAACGTTAGGATCGTCTAGTTTATAGATTTTAGCATTAGCATAACCTAGTTTGATGGTAATATTACGTTCCAATTCATCTTTGAAACGGACTGTTTGAACACCTGAGATAGCCTTAACAACAGTAGATTTACCATGGGCGACATGACCAATGGTACCAATATTGATGGTAGCTTGTCTATTTATAATTTCTGGAGATAATGGGGTTAGTTTAGAAAAGTCTGGGTTTTCTGGTTGTTCTGGCAAACCACCACCTTCTATAAATTCACGCTGTCTTCTTTCTTCTTCTTCTTGTTCACTTTCTAGAATGGCGAAAGAGACAGCTTTCTTGGATGGCTCTTCTTCAACATGCTCTTCATTTTCAGAATCGGCGGCATCGTGCTCGAAGATTGCCTGATCTTCGGCATCATTTAGAGTCCCGTTGATGACAATGGAAGGGGTTTGGTCTTGTAAATCGTCAGACATTGCTTTCGAGTCTATTTTCCAATGGATTTCACAAGTTTCTGATCAGTTTTTCACCACTTTTTCATTTGCTTCAACTCACTTTTTTTGTTGAAGATGAAAAAAAAAATCAAAAAATTCGCGAGACTATTACCCGGATTAGTAATGTAAAAGGTACGGACCACAGTGGGATAGTGATTATTACTACTGAGTGCTTAATCATTATTACTAGTACATGTGTATTATATCATTGGGGAGTTGGATGGTCATTATCTTCGTGTGCTTGATCTTGTGCTATTAAACAATGATGCTGGTTGCTGTTGCGGTTGTGGAATGTGTGAGGAAGTGGCACCAGCTGGTAACGATTTAGTCAAGTCATCTATATTAAACCCAAAGTCATTCATGACGGAATCCACATCTTTCCATAGCATATCACTTGTCCAGTCGTCATTCATGTCGAGTGACGGTATACTGTTAGGCGAGACATCTGGGATTTGCGGGGTGGTTTCTCTGCTGATACCTGTGATTGTCTCGCTGTTTGGAGTGTAGTTAACAGCTTGATGAAGCTGATTATGAGTTGGTTGATTGTGAGTTTGATTCAGTTCATCATCTACCCCAGATTCTCGTGGTTTCTTGGTATCTCTACTGCTGGATTTGGCCGCGCGACGATCGATACCTGGATGTGTATCTGGAGAGGACTTTGATAGTAGATCTTTCAAGCTTGAAGTTGTAGGAGCTGGGCTTCTTTCACCTCTGAGAGAAATTGGAGTTGGGTCTAATGGAATAGTTCTGATAATCTTTCTTGCTGCATTTTCAGCATTGAAGTTATTTGAAAGTGACCTTGGGCGTTTTTTCTGTGAAGATGATGAGGACAAAGCGTCAGAGTGCTCTGAATTGACAGTTCCTGGATTTTCATTGTCATTTTCGTTTTCAATTATTTCATCGGACTCTTCCTCTTCATCATCATCATTATACTCCTCGCCGCCTTCATTATTTGAGCTATCTCCATTTGATTGCTTTCGATTTGCATCCAATTTAATCATACCGACTTGCTCTCTAAGTACCCAAAGACAATCAAAGAAAACACTAGCACTCATTCTTGTTTTAATAATGACCTCTAGATTTGAAACGCTTGTCTTCTCTCTTAGGGCTTTGAACAACTGCCACATGTTCCTCATGATACCACTCGAACGGTACGCCATATCATGCTTCAGCACTGAAGCCTTCATAGTCAATTGAACAGCAGCCAGGTATAGTTGTCTGCCTGTACCGATATCAATAACACCAGCTAACGTTGAATGGGTTAGTTTGGCCACAATACATGAGGCTTGCCAAATATGTAAAATGAATACACCAGGAACATATTTGATGAACTTCGGATCTTTCTTATGGACCGTGTGAGCATGATTTAATAAATTCAGAGCAGCGTTATACAGTGACACCAAACCGCGGCGCACTTCGAAGCTTGCCACTCTTGAATTATCAAGAAAATGGTATGTTAACAGATGGACCTTAGTAGCATAAATCTCAAATTTTCTGATATCGTCCAAACCTTCAGATGATAGTTTCAGCTCTAACTCATTTAACTGTTGAGTCAAAACTTTCAGCAATGGTAATTTCTCCGCAGCGTCAACTAATCCTGTTGGAGTGACGTTATTTGAGTTCAAAACCTTGGCAATTTGGTCTTCAAAATGGCTGATATCAACCATATGCTTTATACTCAAAGGAACAGTACTAGTAGATCCAGGTCTGCAGCAATCAACAACAGAACTATCGAATGAAACGAATGAGGGAAACCCAAAGGCAGTTGCAATCGTTTGTGAGACGACGTTACATGCAATCCATGTTTGAACATGTTCTTTCAAGATAGAACTCATATTCTCATCATTCTGTAACTTGTTGTACTTATCAGTACCAGGGGCATTTAATCCCAGTCTGATAGCTTGAAAAACAGCAATCCCAACAGTATTCCAGGAAGAATCAGCACTCAATGAAGAGGTCAGAGGAGGCCAGAAAGTATACAGCAAAAAAGCTTGGACCGAAAATACAGAGGACACATTCAGAATCGGGTCATCCTTCTCCTCGGGTAAATATCTTGTGATAGGACTGATTGTGATTTCAGCTAGGGCCGACTTTAACGTGGGTGCTAGACTCATTAAAGTATCAGTTGATAAATGTCTTAAAGCAATTGATACGATGACCCAGAACAGAACAGGACACACCCTATATATTCTTTCTGGACCTTTCTTGATATCAACGATAGGTAAAAATCTGTGATACTTGTTCACAAATTCTAGATAAAGTTCACGGATCTGCTGCGTTGACAAGTGAACTTCACCAAATTGTTTGGGCGTACAGTATAGAATATCATCCAAAAGATCGTAAGACTCTGAAGTAGAAGCCGCATTATTTGAAGAACTTTCTGGATCGAGTTTCAATCTCGAGCTATAACTCACTGGTGATTCTTTATCCCTTATAATTGATGGACCATTCTCCATATTAGAAGCAAGCAACTTTGAGTTGTTTGAGAATGCTATTGATGTTGGTTGTATTATAAGAGGAGAGTTGTTCTGCGGAATTGCAGACGGCAGGGGGGATATGCTCACAGATAAAGGTGATTCACTTGCTAGATGAGCTAGAGTCTCACCGCCAGCCGCTCCAGCTAGGTTTTTCTTCAATTCCTGTAACTCTTCAGCGATTTGTTGAAATTTAGCTCTCTTATACGTTCTTTTGTAATCAGCTTGAACAGAACACTGAATATTCTTCTTGGAGCACCTACTGCATGGGTTTGGGTATCGTTCCTGTGCATCACACTTGGATTTTTGTTGCCGGCATTCGACACAGGCCATCTTCTTAGACCGTGATGTCCTCTGCTTTGGTACATTGTTATTGTCAACAGTGGTGGCAGTTTCAAATTGGCCCATTTGGAAGAACCTATTAATGTATTTCTAGGAAAATCTGGTGTGCCAAATATATCCTTTGGCCCAGTGTATGGGAGTATAGGTTGCTAATAGTGAGATGTACAATCAAAGAGGAGGCTTTCCTTGTTTTCTTGTGCTTAAGCTGTTTTTGAATGTGACAAAAAAATTTTTGGACCCAGGAGCGCAGGACAATCTGAGAAATAGCACAGCAATGTGCGGAAGAAATGCGCACAATAAAATATGTGTTAAAATAGCACAAAGCACTTTCGCTCCCAGTCTGGAATATCTAGAAAGTTTCTGGCTCCATTGTAACTGGAAAGAAGGTCCAAAACTGGGCAGTTTATGGCGCATTTAATGAATTCCGGTACATGGAACCTCGGAAATAGCCCTTTTAAGAAAATCTTTCAGTTACTTTCTCAGTGAATCTCGTTGATAAGTCTTTTGCAGAAAGTCCATCCGGTACTTTAGCCGGGACTTATTTATTCTAGAGCTTCTGTGATGGCTTGATTCAAGTGTCTGTCTACTACGCAACTACAGTGTAATTTAGACTGATATCGTTTTGAGCCAGAGAGAAAAGCAGCACTAGGTCCAAACAATCGTTAAAATGAAATACAATTCTATTGATTAGAGATGAAGAGAAGAAGTCAAAGTAATGTAATCGAATCTGGTTTCAATTTCCTGCTTATTGTTTCGGAAATGGATAAGCTTGAGAGCTTCACTGGTGCAAGAGCATGCTATTACCTGATTTCAAGCACCTAACCCTTCAATCTTCTCATCATTTAATCGAAATGGAGAGCGCATCACCTACAACAATGTTCGCACCTACAACAACGTTCGCACCTATTCCCCTAATAATATAATGTTCTGAGCTCTCACCTCTGCCCAAAATCCATTCTTTTTTAGAGCTTAGATATTGTACTGCAAGGAGCTGCCATATTTAGTCTCCCCGTACGACCCTCTCCCTTTGAACGGAGAAGATGCACAAAAAAAGTCTGAAATCCACCTGATTCAAATCAAGATATTTTATCCCATATGTCCACTTAATGGCTACATCGCCTCGTGCTCTTTCCAAAACATTTTGGTCTGTTCTTTGTTGGTGGTGCTCTCGCTTCTTTTTTTTTTTGTGTCAACCTAATTGCTTAGATAAGCTTACATCACAATAATGTAATAGAAATGTGTGCCCGTCCGTCTCCATGTGTGTACAGTTGGATTCAGAATTTAGGGATGCACAAATTCACTCAGGCCTCCCTTCGGTAAATACTCAATCATTCCAGATATCATACTTCTCAAAGTTAGGAAGTTGACTTTGGTTCTCCTGTTATTCAGACACACTTTATTCTTTATTTAAACAATGACTGAGAGAAAAACCAGCAAAAAGCAAGCTGACTCAAATTTCCTATCAGATTTCCTGATGGGTGGTGTTTCTGCTGCTATTTCAAAAACTGCTGCAGCACCAATTGAAAGGGTTAAATTATTGATTCAAAATCAAGATGAGATGTTGAAACAAGGACGTCTCGCTAGACGTTATGAAGGTATTGGTGACTGTTTCAGAAGAACTGCCGCAGAAGAAGGAATTATTTCGTTCTGGAGAGGTAACACGGCCAATGTCATTCGTTACTTCCCTACTCAGGCCTTGAATTTCGCTTTCAAAGATAAGTTCAAGAAGATGTTTGGCTTTAAAAAGGAAGAAGGTTACTGGACTTGGTTTGCTGGTAATTTAGCTTCCGGTGGTGCAGCAGGAGCTACGTCTTTGCTGTTTGTGTACTCATTGGATTATGCTAGAACTAAATTAGCTAACGATGCTAAGTCTGTTCATAAAGGAGGAGGTGACCGTGAATATAAAGGTTTACTGGATGTTTACAAGAAGACATTAAAATCTGATGGTGTTGCCGGTTTGTATCGAGGTTTCTTACCTTCTGTTGTTGGTATTATTGTCTATAGGGGTTTATACTTTGGTCTCTACGATTCTTTAAAGCCGGTCTTGTTAACTGGTAGCTTGGAAGGGAACTTCTTTGCATCTTTCCTATTGGGTTGGGTTGTCACTGTAGGTGCTTCTACAGCTTCCTATCCATTGGATACTGTCAGAAGAAGAATGATGATGACTTCTGGTCAAGCTGTCAAATACAAAGGCGCATTTGATGCTTTTAGCAAGATTGTCGCTGCTGAAGGTGTTGCTTCATTGTTCAAAGGTTGTGGAGCTAACATCCTAAGAGGTGTGGCTAGTGCAGGTGTCATTTCCCTATATGACCAAATGCAAATGATTTTGTTTGGTAAAAAATTCTGAAAGTCCTGTCACTTTGTTCCTCTCTATCTCTCTATCTTTTGCTAGTTTTGTTTGACGTTTCGCTATGTGCATTATGGATAACCTTATTGGAAACATGTCTCTTATCTACTATGTAGTTCATATACCCGATTAGGAAATTAGTAAACATCGAACATTCCTATACTGAAAGTTGATCCAGTGCTGCTACGCACAGCTTAAGACAAGCATTCCAGGGACTTGTACTCTTTGTACCCTTGTTGCCAGTGTTACAAGAATGAATACATGTTGGTTTCTAGGCTTGACCTCTGGGTGGGCATTCCTTGATAGACTCTTAGGTCTGTAATGTAGTATCGCCCATAATTCATAATTCACCCCTTAGACATCGCCAATTTAAGGAACTTCTTGATCTGGAGACCCTTCTCCTGTAGAACAATCCCATTCAGAAAGTTGGGCCAAAGTCTTACTGGTGGGCCCTTTGCTTTAATCACTGATCTTGTGACGAATTTTCCCCCAGCTTGCCCATCTCAAATCTCCCCGTTTCGTTTTGTTTACTTTTCGACTAAAATGAAAAAATTCACCAAAACCATCCTCCTAAGAAGAAACACGACATCCAACTCCTTCAGAGTTACAGGTAGTGATCAGGAAGGCGACCAGATAGAACGACCGCCATCTGCTCCTCCTGAACCCTTGAGACATCGAACGGTCCAGAGGAATAAAGAGGATGAATCATTTGTGTTGAACACTGCAAAGATAAAAGACACACAGTTAACAGAAATCACAGAAGAAACTAACGTAACAACCAACAAAGAGGGCGGAATGTTTTCAAGACCCTACACTTCTACACCAGATACCAACATAAAGACAACTGAATCAGCTGAAGATTCAAAGAGATCAAAAAAGTCGAAAAATATTAAACAAAGCAAGGGTAATAACAGTGATAAGACAAATGCTAACACTCAAGGTCAATACGAAAATGAATATGACCTTGGATTCAACATAGTTGATGACTTTATTGAAAGAGTAAACATGGGAAAGATAGGTGCCTTTTTCAAGAGAGTATTACTTCTTATTATCAGACGAGTGATGAGATCGCCATACATTAACACCATCAATGATGGAAAGATTCATCTCCATTCATTTGGTCTTGGGATTGCAATGACATCTCTGGTCGTGATGATCCAACCTTTTCTGGTTGTGTATTTGGATTCTTGGATTGTTTTAGTGGGAAGATTGTTCAAACATTTAGCTGCATGGCTAGTTGTTGGTGGTGTTGTATCTTATACACTGAATCCCAAAAGACAGGCGAAAAAGAAAACTGAGTTAATGAACGTTGCACTTCCAAATTCAAATGCTGATGATCATGATGATTTCATTCCATTTGAGTACTCTGTGAAATCGACTGAGCTCCCACAAAATCATTCCAAAGATCTATTATCGAAAAAGAAATCCAAAGGACTAGCATCACCAACAAGGCCTCCTTATGGAAACTCAAGAAAAGGAAGCAATGCGACACAGTTAGAGTTATTAAGGTTGACTGAGCAATCACAGGCCATTGAGAAGGCTAGAAAAGATGTCGAACTATCGAGAAATCCAGCTCCTGCTTTATTACCGTCTAATTACAATCATTATATGGAGAACGCTAATAAATCCGAGAAGGAGAGACAGAAATATAAGGACTTTGTGGGAGAGAATAGAGAAATGATAAATAACCAAAAGGCTGTTGCATTCAAAGATTAAGCCAGTGAAGAAATTTATTTAAAAAGAAAGTATTTAAATTCATTGGGTTTAGATTGATAAATCGACTGGTCACTTTGGAACATCTACGAATTTCCAAAACTTAACCTCTGTAAAGAAGAGAACACCTTAATGTATGAACGATATCATGATACCATTTTTTTAGTGAGTTGTAGCTTGTTGTAAAAGATGAATGAAAACAGATATATTAAGATATAAACAGAAGGAGAAAGGAGAAAACATCAAATGAAACAGTAACATGCAGGGTAGGTATAATGGAAGGTGATTAAATAAATAAAAAAGAACTAAAAGATTCAGATAATTTTTAGATATTTATTTCATTATTTGTACTAATGAGGATAATACACAACCAAACACAATTCAACACATTAATAAATTTAGAAGTTTTCACCTGGGATTTCAAAGACAACTTGTTTACCAGTTAATTTGTTGTAGATAGATTGGAAAGATTCTAATTTATAGTCAACAGAGGTAGCGTCTTTGGAGTCTAACAAAACTTTTTGAATTTTGTTACCACCAACTAAGTATCTGACTCTTTTACCAATGATTTCAGTTGGGAAAACTAAATCTTCCAAAATTTTGTCGTGAACAGCAGTTAAGGTTCTTGATCTTGGTCTTTGTTGGGTTTGTTTAGAACGACGACCTGGTTTTGGTAAAATACGACGTTCAGCTAAGAAAACAACATGACGGTCTGGGAATTTCTTTTCTAATTCACGGGTCAATTTGATTTGAACTTTGTGGTAAGCAGATAAAGATGGAACTGGAACAAAGATAGCAATGGCTTTTTTACCACCAGTGACTTCGATCTGTTAAATATATGTTAGTATTAAGTTCTTTAAAAGTTGATAGATTCCAAGTATGAAGTGTCCTTTTCCATGAGTGAGTGATCGACTCTTTTTAATAACGAGATGCAAGGCTTTTTAATGTATAGTATTGAAGGGATATTGTTTCTTAGTAGTTCATCTAGTTTCTGTGTGCTGTATTATGTACGTCCTTTTTGTACATCTCCAACCTATCCTTACTTTTGACCCGTATCTCATGTAGATCTATCGAACATTCTTTATATTGGAATCTCATTTTGCAGGGCCTTCATTCTATAGTTTGTAGTTCACTTCAGGGGCTTGGAATCTCTTGATAGCTGTTAAATGTACATACTTCACGGATGGATTTGAATTGTAAAGTTCTCAAGTCAGCTTTTAATTCTGGAGAGTTGCTTTCCAAGTCAGCGAAAGCTTGGGCAACTTGTAATTCCAATTCAGATGGTTTTTCAGATAAGATTTTAGCAGCTGCTGACATTTTTAACTACCGATGAATATATCCACTTTGTTAGTTCAAATTGGTCTTTCTCTTCACAAAATCACTTTTGATTGTTAGTTTAGTTTTTTCAGAGTGTTGATTATTTTTCATGGTACGAGCAGCACAAATTTGGATCTCAAAGCAGGAATATTCGTGATTTTATTATGTTCTTAGGTCATGACTGAGTAACCGTTTTGCGTGGAGCTGTGGATTGCGCTGGGACACACTTTTTGACAGAACAGTTTGCGAGATGTTTGGGTGTAGGAAGAGAAAACAAGAGCAGTTTTGTGACTGCCCTGTGCTACATCACGTGTACGAGTTATTCCCACCTCAAATGCGGGCGATATGTTTAGCGAGTCTGCGAATGGAAGGGTCCCGCCTAGAACGAGGTTGTGCTAGAAGGCGTCGGTAAATACGCGGGCAGAGAATGGAGGCATCCCCAGGTGGGCCAGCTGCCAGAGTGAGTTTGAGCTACGAGAAGATAGAAAAGGTGCGTAAGTTGAACAAAGAAGGAGATATAAACACTGAAAGTAAGTACACCAAACAAGTCAAAGAAATTCAAAATACTCAATTGATTGATATTTTTCTCTTTACTTTTCAAATCTCATTCTGTTTGGGTACTGCTTTCACTGGTTTTGCTATTGCTGTTTTTTTATATGTTGCGTTCAATACCTTTTGAATGGGCGTAGTATTCCTCCAGCCGACTCTCGACTCTCCCCCAGATTTAAGAGAAACTCAGAAAAATAGATTGTCTTCCACCCACTGATCTCTCTTGAATGCTTAAACACCTTGCAAGATACTCCGCAACAAGACTCAAAATGGCCCCAATCGCATACTCACAACTGGCCCCACTGGCTGACATCACAGAAGAAAGCAAACGTCTTTCCGCCTACAAAGCTGTAGACGATAACCTTCCACCAAACGCCAAAGTCATTGGTATTGGTTCTGGATCAACGGTCGTGTATGTAGCTGAAAGAATTGGTCAACAAGATAACAAGGATCAATTCGTCTGTATTCCAACTGGTTTCCAATCCAAGAACTTGATCCTAGAGAACGGTTTGAAGTTGGGCTCCATCGAACAATACCCAGACATTGATATTGCCTTTGATGGTGCTGATGAAGTTGATACTCAAGTGAATGCCATCAAAGGTGGTGGTGCTTGTTTATTCCAGGAGAAACTGGTGGCTTATAGTTCAAAACAATTCATTCTTGTTGCTGACTTCAGAAAGAAATCTCCAAATCATCTTGGTGTTAACTGGTTGAAAGGTGTTCCAATTGAGGTGGTTCCTTCATCATATGTCTATGTTCAGAACAAATTGAAAGAATTGGGTGCTGAAACTATTGTTCTAAGACAAGGTGGATCTGCTAAAGCTGGTCCAGTCATCACTGACAACAACAACTTCTTGATTGATGCTCACTTCGGTGCTATCCAGGATCCGAAAGATCTACACAATAAACTAAAAGCATTACTTGGTGTTGTTGAAACCGGTATCTTCTTAGATTATCCAAACAAGGCCTACATTGGTGAAAAAGATGGTTCTGTCACTGTTAGAACCAAAGAAGGTGATTCCAAACTGGAATGAAAAATACTCATTTCCCTCATAAGTACGATTTTTATAGATAATTTAATGTCCAGCAATTTATGCGTTTCCTTGACATGACATCTTTATTGAAACACCCGTCTATCAACCACTATATTCTATAATACAAAAAAAAAGCACTAATTATACAGAATTTTTCTCCGTTTTATCGCCTTCTAACACGCACTCTATACTTGTAAGAAACTCTAACTCTATTCTGTTTTGTAATTGTTGGACACCCAACTTAGACCCTCGATTAAACCTTGACCTGTCAAAGCATTTGTCCCGATAACAGCAAACAATTGGTTAGGATCCAATTCGTTTGTTAGATCCAGATAATTTGAAATTTCCTTTGGTGTCAATGCATTTCTCAAATCTTGTTTGTTCGCAAAAATTAATAGTAAGAAATTCTTTGTTGTTGGTGTTGACTTCAGTTCGTTTATAACTTTAAACAACTGACTCTTTGACTCATCGAGTCTTTCTCTATCAGAAGAGTCGATAACGTAGATTAAAGCATTTGTCTTTGGATAGTAATGTCTCCAAAGAGGTCTGATTCTATCTTGTCCACCAACATCCCACATATTGAACTTCACATTCTTGTATTGGAACGTTTCAACGTTGAAACCAACAGTAGGTCCCGTTGTCTTTATCTTATTCAGTTTTAGTTTATAAAGGATTGTGGTTTTACCAGCAGAATCAAGACCCAACATAAGGATCTTCATTTCCTTAGTTCCAAATAGTTTACCCTATCAGTAGTTGTTAGTGTGAGAGCATTGAAGATCAACAGCACGTTCAGCACACTTCCTGTCACAAAAGACGCGTACTGAATGCTTCAAGCGATCGTCAAAACGCTTGACATGAACGTTAGAGCACGGTTTTGTTACGCGTCTCTTGTGGAATGTCGTTGTCTTTGAAAATTTAGACACATACTAGAATTTTTGAGACTGAGCCACCCATCTTAGTGTAGTTTCACTGATGTTTTAAAAGGAACTGGAAGAGGGACAGGCTCCACAATATCAACTAATTATGAAATATCTTTTTAGGGTGATCGGATGATCTGTGTCTTGTTGTCCATTCCCGGTTACTCTTTTTTGGTTTTGAGACGTGAAGAATGCAAATTTCATGAAACTTGAAACTGTTAAAAACGCACTCGGTGCAGAAATTAAACAGCTTATGTAAGAACTACAAACTACAAACTCCGTCTGAATGTTGATGATGCTTCTATGTTTTCTTTTATCACTCGTACTCTACGTAGCTGGTGGGAAAGATTCCCTTCGCACCGCTGGAGTTCTCACCTGTAGTCCACCCATCGTCGTCTCCTTGTAAAACGACGATCTTTTCTCCCTCTCTAATGCTTAACTCCCCTTCGTCTTCAGCTTCATAATCGAACTTCACAACGCAGTACTGTAATTTTCTACCACCTTTTCTCGGTTTCACCTCTGGGCCTTTCTTTTTGCTCACCTGGACAGTGTTGACTGTGATGTAGGAAGTTGGAACCAGTCCTTCTTGTCCATTATGTGAGATCTTTGTCCATCCACTACCATCATCAGGCTGAATCACACTGAACGTATCATTTGCACTGATGGATACCTCATCATCCCCTGTAGCTTGATAATCAAAATTGGCAACACCTTCTAGTACCGAGACTGTCGCCTGTGCGCCTGAGGATGCAACTGATTTAGATCTTAATAGTGAGGAAATCTTGAAGTGAGATGAATGGTGTGATGATGATTGGATTGACTGGACTTCTGAAGATTGAACGGAGTTTATATCATCAAAAGTGTCATTGGTAGAAACCAGTTTCTCCTTCTGGTGGCTTCCCGATTTGAATCTGTTTAAGAATCCGCTTTTTTTAGTTTCTAAAGATAATCCTTCTAAAGAAATATCTTTATCAACGTTATTTGAAATCGTTTCAATTTCCACCTGTGCTCCAACTTTCTTATTTTCATCGGAGATGAATCTGGTCAAAGTTTGGAAGTATGAATTTACTAAATCCAAAGACTTCTTGAACTCAAACGATTCAACCGGTGCTTCTTTTAGCGATTGCTTAGCTGATCTGATCTGGTTTAATGTCTCCTTTTCGCTTTCAATCTGATCATTGACAGATGATAACGTCTTCTTTGATCTTAGTAGATGTTTTTTCAATTCATTCAATTCGTTAGGTTCTGTTATGAAAGTATCATCATCATGCCAAATAGATGAAGGTATATAGTAGAAATCCTGTGGTTCTGTCCAATCGTTTCTGACATTATGTTTAATGAACATTTGAACGTCTAGGATAGATGAATTCTCATTGATGATTCCAATGGAGTTATTTAGGTTCTTGATATTCTTATTGTTCAAGTTGATTTCATGATTTGATTGTAGTAATAGAATGGTATTCAGCTGTTTGGTCTTGAACTCGTTCAAGTCTTGTAAAAGGTCCAAAACTTCTGGCAGATCTTGGTAATAGAACTTATCTTTGATTCTATTAGCGATATTGATCTTGATCAAGTAATTGTTCTTCAAGTTATTCATTTCAACCTCCTTCTCCTTGAATTTCTTTTCGTATTTGCTTGAACCTCTATTTTTCTCTACTTTCAATCTTGATGTTTCTAAAACTTGACATGAATCATCATATTGCTTTTTCGATATTTTGACTTGGTCAAACAAATCATCCTTCTGTTTCAAGAGCTGAGTGTCATGAAAAGACTCAATCTTCGTATGGATACCTTCACAATTTCTCTGTAATGATAAAATTTGATCACTGATCTTGATATTCAACTCTTTGGAGTAATTAAGATGATTAGAACTAACCACTTCGGTATTTGACAAGATCTGATTCCACATTGTCAATGAAGCTGACTCCAAAGAACCAGGGGTAATCTCAGGCTTATCACCAACACTGATATTTGTTGATCTGTTGGCCTTTTTCTTCAAGAACTCAGAAGTGAGTTTTTGTAGATTTGTGGCATACTCTTTCTCGATGAGAGCTCTTTGACGATAAAACTGTTCTATGTCAGATAAGAATTGGATGTTGTTGGTGATCCAATTATTTGTGTGCTTGAACCCATCTTTGAGCTCGTTCCCTATACTGACAGACATCTTCGAATATTGATTACAGCACACAGCCTTTATTCCTGTTTCCTGATAAAGTATGACCCTCTACTGTGTGTGTACCTTTCTCCTTTTCTCGATCGAGGCACTTCTTTCTCGCTCGAGAGCGCAGGATTACAACTCCAATGCTAGGTAGGGAATGGTTGTGCAGTGCATGTTCTACTGGTTACAAAATTCGCAACTCTTCGCGATTTTGTGCCAATTAGCGAAAGGTGGAATCGCACTGCACTAATGTGCAAATAACTGGCGAAACCCATCAAACCTGACCTGACCCACCTCACTCTACCCCGCTTGTTCCCCTGGTGGAAGGGAAGGATACCGATGGCGATAAGCCGTGAAGAAACAGCGGGAGGAGTCAGCCTTCCAACGACAGCGAATTGGCGCCCTTTGTTTGACTCATAAAAAATGCCACTGGAAAACCACGCTGAACTAAAACAAGGCCGGTACAGGCCCTGGCAAAACATGCTCTCTAATTTCACTCACAAACACAAAATATAAATCGTGCTTTCTCTCCTTTTCTCCTCTGCGCAACGCCTAAATACTAAATACCATCCTCTCCCACCA
This sequence comes from Wickerhamomyces quercuum, assembly GCA_030556525.1. Classification (NCBI taxonomy): domain Eukaryota; kingdom Fungi; phylum Ascomycota; class Saccharomycetes; order Phaffomycetales; family Wickerhamomycetaceae; genus Wickerhamomyces; species Wickerhamomyces quercuum. Next base: position 130,413 of record JAKTUE010000004.1, read on the forward strand.
CAGAGACCATCTCGAGACCAACACAGTCGTGCGAAAGCTGCCATAAAGTGTCCCGATCAAAGTAAAATTTTTCATACAAGCCAAAAGAAACTAGTCATTGGTCCTCACTCATAAACCAAGTGATCCGGTATTCTTCGAGCACCACTCACTAAATTTTTTTTTGCTATATATTAACTGACTCATCATCTTGTTCCATAATTCTGTTTTTACATCATTGTTCTGTATATAAAGAGTTTCCTCGGCAGTAATGTTCAAGCAATCACTCCCTACTCTCAATAAGGCAGTGAAGTCAATTCCCCCAATACAACTATCCTACAAAAACATGCTTAAAGACCCATCGACAAAATACAGACCCTTCCCACAAGTCCCGATCAAAAACAGACAATGGCCTGATAAAACCATCACGAAGGCCCCAAGATGGCTATCTACAGACCTGAGAGATGGTAACCAATCCCTACCTGATCCTATGTCTGTTGAACAGAAGAAGGAATATTTCCACAAGCTACTTGAAATAGGATTTAAGGAAATTGAAGTTTCGTTCCCATCTGCATCACAAACTGATTTCGACTTCACGAGATATGCCGTTGAAAATGCTCCTGATGATGTCAAGATCCAAGTTTTGGTCCAATCCAGAGAACATTTAATCAGAAGAACCGTTGAGTCCTTACATGGTGCTAAAAATGCCACTGTCCATGTGTATTTAGCCATCTCCGACTTATTCAGAGATGTTGTTTTTAACATGAGCCAAAAAGAAGCTGTTGAGAAGGCCGTTTGGGCTACCAAATTGGTTCGTTCTCTAACAAAGGATGATCCAGCTCAACAGGCCACTAACTGGACATATCAATTCTCCCCTGAATGTTTCAGTGATGCTCCTACAGAATTTGCTGTTGAGATTTGTGAAGCTGTTAAAGCTGCATGGGAACCAACTGTTGAAAATCCAATCATTTTCAATCTACCTGCCACTGTCGAAGTTGCTACTCCAAACATTTATGCTGACCAAATTGAATACTTCTCAACCCATATTAGTGAACGTGAAAAAGTTTGTATTTCCACTCATACCCATAACGATAGAGGTTGTGGTGTTGCTGCATCTGAACTGGGTTTGCTAGCTGGTGCTGACCGTGTTGAAGGTTGTTTATTCGGTAATGGTGAAAGAACTGGTAATGTTGATTTGGTGACTGTTGCATTGAACTTGTATACTCAAGGTGTTTCCCCACAATTAGACTTTTCTGATCTAGAAAGTGTTATTGAGGTTGTCGAAAAATGTAACAAGATCCCTGTTCCTGCTAGAGCTCCATATGGTGGTGAACTAGTGGTGTGTGCCTTCAGTGGTTCCCATCAAGATGCCATCAAAAAAGGTTTCGAAGTACAAGCAAAAAGACGTGCTCAAGGTAATAATCTATGGAGAATTCCATACTTACCATTAGATCCAAAAGATATCGGTAGAGATTACGAAGCTGTCATTAGAGTCAACTCTCAATCAGGTAAAGGTGGTGCTGCTTGGGTTGTCCAGAGATCTCTAGGATTAGATTTACCAAGACAACTACAAATCATCTTCTCTACTAAAGTCCAAGAGTCTGCTGATTCTCTAGGTCGTGAATTGAAGAGTGAGGAGATTGTCAACTTATTCAAGTCCACTTACAACTTTGAGAACAATGGTGCTTTGAAACTAAACAATTATGATATCACTAAGCATCCACAAGACCCTGAACACAAGATCTTTAAAGGTGAACTAAGTGTGAATGGCCAATCAGTTGAAATTGAAGGTTCTGGTAACGGTCCAATTTCCTCGTTCGTTGATGCTATCTCTAAGTTTGCTCAGAACAGATTTGAAGTTAAGAACTACACCGAGCACTCTTTAGGTTCTGGTTCGAAGACCAAGGCTGCCACTTACATTCAATTAGGCTATCTAGACTCGGAATCCAATGAAGAACTCGTGCATTGGGGTGTGGGTGTCCATGAAGATGTCAGTAGAGCTGCCTTCACCTCTGTTCTTTCGACTGTTAATACTTTAATTGAGAAGGGTCAAGTTGAGATCTCTTGAAGGGCTCTTGTCCATGCCTTCTGATGTTATTTATTTATAAGAAAAAAGAAAACTGAAAGATAGGAAGCGGGAGAGAATAGAATGTTCTCTCTAATCAATTTGGGAATACGAATTGATTGTTTAAAATTGTTTTATACAGCTATATACATAGTTATTTATACTAAAAATTTATTATTGTTCTATAGATGGATGGGCAGCTGTTACGTGGTCCAGAAAGAGGTTCAATCGACCAATTTTCACACAGATTCCACGATCCTAGTGCCTAAGAGCTGTAGAGAACCAAGTACACAGCTGTCTCACACGCCCATCACCCTCCCATCACCCTCCCTTCATTTCCCAACTGGCTGTACATTTGCTCTCGTTGTTGGTGATGGGAAAAAAAAAAAAAAAAAAAAAAAACCCCCCCAACCAAACAAACCCCCCCACCCACAAACCCCCCACCCCACCACCCAAAACCCCCCCCCCCACCCCCCAACACCCCCCCCCCCCCCCCCCCCCCCCCCCCCCCCCCCCCCCCCCCCCCCCCCCCCCCCCCCCCCCCCCCC